>NW_025567558.1:0-12194 GCF_020424385.1 Procambarus clarkii | reverse complement strand
TGGAGGATCGAAGGTGCTTCACGCTTGGAGGATCAGAGGTGCTTCTCACTGGAGGATCAGAGGTGTTCACACTGGAGGATCAGAGGTGCATCACACTGGAGGATCAGAGGTGCTTCACACTGGAGGATCAGAGGTGCTTGTCACTGGAGGATCAGAGGTGCTTCACACTGGGAGGATCAGAGGTGCTTCACGCTTGGAGGATCAGAGGTGCTTCTCACTGAGGATCAGAGGTGCTTCACACTGGAGGATCAGAGGTGCATCACACTGGAGGATCAGAGGAGCTTCTCACTGGAGGATCAGAGGTGCTTCACACTGGAGGATCGAAGGTGCTTCACGCTTGGAGGATCAGAGGTGCTTCTCACTGGAGGATCAGAGGTGCTTCACACTGGAGGATCAGAGGTGCATCACACTGGAGGATCAGAGGTGCTTCACACTGGAGGATCAGAGGTGCATCACACTGGAGGATCAGAGGTGCTTCACACTGGAGGATCAGAGGTGCTTCACACTGGAGGATCAGAGGTGCTTCACACTGGAGGATCAGAGGTGCTTCACACTGGAGGATCAGAGGTGCTTCACACTGGAGGATCAGAGGTGCTTCACACTTGGAGGATCAGAGGTGCTTCACACTGGAGGATCAGAGGTGCTTCACACTTGGAGGATCTCAGGTTATTCATATATGAAGGCAAGATGACATGCCTTTCATGCCTGGATATCAAGCCATGGAAGGCTGACTATCTCTTTGGTCGGCGGAAGTGCTTCCGAACCACTGGAAGGTGGAATGTCAGGCTCTGGAAGACTATGTCAGGCTTTGGAAGAATATCTCAGTTCCTGGAAGACTCAATATCAGTCTTTGGAAGAATATGTCAGTCCCTGGAAGACTCTATGTCAGTCTCTGGAAGACTATGTCAGTCCCTGGAAGACTATGTCAGTCCCTGGAAGACTAAGTCAGTCCCTGGAAGACTATGTCAGTCCCTGGAAGACTATGTCAGTCCCTGAAAGACTATGTCAGACCCTGGAAGACTAAGTCAGTCCCTGGAAGACTATGTCAGTCCCTGGAAGGCTATGTCAGTCTCTGGAAGACTATGTCAGTCCCTGGAAGACTATGACAGTCCCTGGAAGACTGTGTCAGACCCTGGGAGACTAAGACAGTTCCTGGAAGAATATGTCAGTCCCTGGAAGACTATGACAGTCCTGGAAGACTATGACAGTCCTGGAAAACTATGACAGTCCCTGGAAGACTATGACAGTCCCTGGAAGACTATGACAGTTCCTGGAAGACTATGACAGTCCCTGGAAGACTATGTCAGTCCCTGGAAGACTATGACAGTATCTGGAAGACTATGACAGTCCCTGGAAAACTATGACAGTCCTGGAAGACTATGACAGTCCCTGGAAGACTATGACAGACCCTGGAAGACTATGACAGTCCCTGGAAGACTAAGACAGTTCCTGGAAGAATATGTCAGTCCCTGGAAGACTATGACAGTCCCTGAAGACTATGACAGTCCCTGGAAAACTATGACAGTCCCTGGAAGACTATGACAGTCCTTGGAAGACTATGACAGTCCCTGGAAGACTATAACAGTCCCTGAAACACTATGCCAGTCCCTGGAAGACTATGTCAGTCCCTGGAAGACTGTGACAGTCATTGGAAGACTGTGACAGTCCCTGGAAGACTATGACAGTCCCTGGAAGACTATGACAGTCCCTGGAAGACTGTGACAGTCCCTGGAAGACTGTGACAGTCCCTGGAAGACTATGACAGTATCTGGAAGACTGTGACAGTCCCTGGAAGACTGTGACAGTCCCTGGAAGACTATGACAGTCCCTGGAAGACTATGACAGTCCCTGGAAGACTGTGACAGTCCCTGGAAGACTGTGACAGTCCCTGGAAGACTGTGACAGTCCCTGGAAGACTGTGACAGTCCCTGGAAGACTGTGACAGTCCCTGGAAGACTGTGACAGTCCCTGGAAGACTATGACAGTTCCTGGAAGACTGTGACAGTCCCTGGAAGACTGTGACAGTCCCTGGAAGACTGTGACAGTCCCTGGAAGACTGTATATTATTCCTTACAATTCGGTTTATCAGACTCCCATCCACACTCCCCTTGTTCTGACGTCAGCATCCACACTCCCCTTGTTCTGACGTCAGCATCCACACTCCCCTTGTTCTGACGTCAGCATCCACACTCCCTTGTTCTGACGTCAGCATCCACACTCCCCTTGTTCTGACGTCAGCATCCACACTCCCCTTGTTCTGACGTCAGCATCCACACTCCCCTTGTTCTGACGTCAGCATCCACACTCCCCTTGTTCTGACGTCAGCATCCACACTCCCTTGTTCTGACGTCAGCATCCACACTCCCCTTGTTCTGACGTCAGCACCCACACTCCCTTGTTCTGACGTCAGCATCCATATCTCCTAGTGCTGACGTCAGCATCCATATCTCCAAGTGCTGACGTCAGCATCCATATCTCCAAGTGCTGACGTCAGCATCCATATCTCTAGTGCTGACGTCAGCATCCATATCTCCTAGTGCTGACGTCAGCATCCATATCTCCTAGTGCTGACGTCAGCATCCATATCTCTAGTGCTGATGTCAGCATCCATATCTCCTAGAGCTGACGTCAGCATCCATATCTCCAAGTGCTGACGTCAGACTCCACATCTCCTAGTGCTGACGTCAGCATCCATATCTCCAAGTGCTGACGTCAGCATCCATATCTCTAGTGCTGATGTCAGCATCCATATCTCCAAGTGCTGACGTCAGCATCCATATCTCCTAGTGCTGACGTCAGCCTATATATCTTCTAGTGATGACATCAGCATCCATATCTCCTAGTGCTGACGTCAGCATCCGTATCTCCTAGTGCTGAGGTCAGCATCCATATCTCCTAGTGCGGACGTCAGCATCCATATCTCCTAGTGCTGATGTCAGCATCCATATCTCTAGTGCTGACGTCAGCATCCATATCTCCTAGTGCTGACGTCAGCATCCATATCTCCTAGTGCTGACGTCAGCATCCATATCTCTAGTGCTGATGTCAGCATCCATATCTCCTAGTGCTGACGTCAGCATCCATATCTCCTAGTGCTGACGTCAGCATCCATATCTCCTAGTGCTGACGTCAGCATCCATATCTCCTAGTGCTGACGTCAGCCTATATATCTTCTAGTGATGACATCAGAATCCATATCTCCTAGTGCTGACGTCAGCATCCGTATCTCCTAGTGCTGACGTCAGCATCCATATCTCCTAGTGCTGACGTCAGCATCCATATCTCCTAGTGCTGACGTCAGCATCCATATCTCCAAGTGCTGACGTCAGCATCCATATCTCCTAGTGCTGACGTCAGCCTATATATCTTCTAGTGATGACATCAGCATCCATATCTCCTAGTGCTGACGTCAGCATCCGTATCTCCAAGTGCTGACGTCAGCATCCATATCTCCTAGTGCTGACGTCAGCATAGGTATCTCCTAGTGCTGACGTCAGCATCCGTATCTTCAAGTGCTGACGTCAGCATCCATATATTTTAGTGCTGACGTCAGCTTCCATATCTTCTAGTGCTGACGTCAGCATCCATATCTCCTAGTGCTGACGTCAGCCTCCATATCTTCTAGTGATGACATCAGCATCCATATCTCCTAGTGCTGACGTCAGCATCCGTATCTCCTAGAGCTGACGTCAGCATCCATATCTCCTAGTGCTGACGTCAGCATCCATATCTCCTAGTGCTGACGTCAGCATCCATATCTCTAGTACTGATGTCAGCATCCATATCTCCTAGTGCTGACGTCAGCATCCATATCTCCTAGTGCTGACGTCAGCATCCATATCTCCTAGTGCTGACGTCAGCCTATATATCTTCTAGTGATGACATCAGCATCCATATCCCTAGTGCTGACGTCAGCATCCGTATCTCCTAGTGCGGACGTCAGCATCCATATCTCCTAGTGCTGACGTCAGCATCCATATCTCCTAGTGCTGACGTCAGCATCCATATCTCTAGTGCTGACGTCAGCATCCATATCTCCTAGTGCTGACGTCAGCATCCATATCTCCTAGTGCTGACGTCAGCATCCATATCTCTAGTGCTGATGTCAGCATCCATATCTCCTAGTGCTGACGTCAGCATCCATATCTCCTAGTGCTGACGTCAGCATCCATATCTCCTAGTGCTGACGTCAGCATCCATATCTCCTAGTGCTGACGTCAGCCTATATATCTTCTAGTGATGACATCAGCATCCATATCTCCTAGTGCTGACGTCAGCATCCGTATCTCCTAGTGCTGACGTCAGCATCCATATCTCCTAGTGCTGATGTCAGCATCCATATCTCCTAGTGCTGACGTCAGCATCCATATCTCCAAGTGCTGACGTCACCATCCATATCTCCTAGTGCTGACGTCAGCCTATATATCTTCTAGTGATGACATCAGCATCCATATCTCCTAGTGCTGACGTCAGCATCCGTATCTCCTAGTGCTGACGTCAGCATCCATATCTCCTAGTGCTGACGTCAGCATAGGTATCTCCTAGTGCTGACGTCAGCATCCGTATCTTCAAGTGCTGACGTCAGCATCCATATATTCTAGTGCTGACGTCAGCATCCATATCTTCTAGTGCTGACGTCAGCATCCATATCTCCTAGTGCTGACGTCAGCCTCCATATCTTCTAGTGATGACATCAGCATCCATATCTCCTAGTGCTGACGTCAGCATCCGTATCTCCTAGAGCTGACGTCAGCATCCATATCTCCTAGTGCTGACGTCAGCATAGGTATCTCCTAGTGTTGACATCAGCACTAGAATATATGGATGCTGACGTCAGCATCCATATATTCTAGTGCTGATGTCAACATCCATATCTTCTAGTGCTGATGTCAGCATCCGTATCTCCTAGTGCTGACGTCAGCATCCACACTTCCTATGTGCTGACGTCAGCAGCCATATCTCCTAGTGCTGACGTCAGCATCCATATCTTCTGGTGCTGACGTCAACATCCACACTCCCTATGTGCTGACGTCAGCAGCCATACCTCCTAGTGCTGACGTCAACATCCATATCTTCTGGTGCTGACGTCAGCATCCACACTCCCTATGTGCTGACGTCAGCATCAAACTCCCTCATGTGCTGACATCAACAGCAAACTCCCCATGTGCTGACATCAGCATCAAACTCCCCTTGTACTGACATCAGCATCAAACTCCCCCTTGTGCTGACATCAGCATCAAACTCCTCATGTGCTGACATCAACATCAAGCTCCTCATGTGCTGACATCAACATCAAACTCCCCCTTGTGCTGACATCAGCATCAAACTCCCCTATGTGCTGACATCAGCATCAAGCTCCTCATGTGCTGACATCAACATCAAGCTCCTCATGTGCTGACATCAACATCAAACTCCTCATGTGCTGACGTCAGCATCAAACTCCCCTTGTGCTGACATCAGCATCAAGCTCCTCATGTGCTGACATCAGCAACAAACTCCCCATGTGCTGACATCAGCATCAAACTCCCCATGTGCTGACATCAGCATCAAACTCCCCATGTGCTGACATCAGCATCAAGCTCCTCATGTGCTGACATCAGCATCAAGCTCCTCATGTGCTGACATCAGCAACAAGCTCCTCATGTGCTGACATCAGCAACAAGCTCCTCATGTGCTGACATCAGCAACAAGCTTCTCATGTGCTGACATCAGCAACAAACTCCCATGTGCTGACATCAGCATCAAACTCCCTTGTGCTGACATCAGCATCAAGCTCCTCATGTGCTGACATCAGCATCAAGCTCCTCATGTGCTGACATCAGCATCAAGCTCCTCATGTGCTGACATCAGCATCAAGCTCCTCATGTGCTGACATCAGTAACAAGCTCCTCATGTGCTGACATCAGCATCAAGCTCCTCATGTGCTGACATCAGCAACTAGCTCCTCATGTGCTGACATCAGCAACAAACTCCCCATGTGCTGACATCAGCATCAAGCTCCTCATGTGCTGACATCAGCAACAAACTCCCCATGTGCTGACATCAGCAACAAACTCCCCATGTGCTGACATCAGCAACAAACTCCCCATGTGCTGACATCAGCATCAAACTCCTCATGTGCTGACATCAGCAGCAAACTCCTCATGTGCTGACATCAGCAACAAGCTCCTCATGTGCTGACATCAACATCAAACTCCACCTTGTGCTGACATCAGCATCAAGCTCCTCAAGTGCTGACATCAACATCAAACTCCACCTTGTGCTGACATCAGCATCAAGCTCCTCATGTGCTGACATCAGCAACAAACTCCCCAAGTGCTGACATCAGCAACAAACTCCCCATGTGCTGACATCAGCAACAAGCTCCTCATGTGCTGACATCAGCATCAAGCTCCTCATGTGCTGACATCAGCATCAAACTTCTCATGTGCTGACATCAGCAGCAAACTCCTCATGTGCTGACATCAGCAACAAGCTCTCATGTGCTGACGTCAGCACCAAACTCCTCAAGTGCTGACATCAGCATCAAACTCCTCATGTGCTGACATCAGCATCAAACTCCTCAAGTGCTGACATCAGCATCAAAATCCTCATGTGCTGACATCAGCATCAAACTCCTCAATTGCTGACATCAGCAACAAACTCCCATGTGCTGACATCAGCAACAAGCTCCTCATGTGCTGACATCAGCAACAAACTCCCCATGTGCTGACATCAGCAACAAGCTCCTCATGTGCTGACATCAGCAACAAACTCCTCATGTGCTGACATCAGCAACAAACTCCTCAAGTGCTGACATCAGCATCAAACTCCTCAAGTGCTAACATCAGCATCAAGCTCCTCATGTGCTGACACCAGCATCAAGCTCCTCATGTGCTGACATCAGCATCAAACTCCTCAAGTGCTGACATCAGCAACAAACTCCCCATGTGCTGACATCAGCAACAAACTCCCCATGTGCTGACATCAGCAACAAACTCCCCATGTGCTGACATCAGCAAACAAACTCCCATGTGCTGACATCAGCATCAAACTCCTCATGTGCTGACATCAGCATCAAGCTCCTCATGTGCTGACAGCAACAAACTCCCATGTGCTGACATCAGCAGCAAACTCCACTCTCACCAAACTTTTCTCTCGCCAACTTCTCCCTTTTTTCCCCAACACAATTTTAGCTCCGTCAACCACAACTTTCTAACTGGAGTGTTTTGGTAAAAACTTTAATCTCCAGTAATATTGACGCTTGCGGGGACTAATGTTCACTGGCCTTCATAGTTAGTTGGGTTTTTAGGATAAGACGCTTTTGGTTAGGCCACAACACCTTGAATTCAACACAGTATGTAGTGTGGAAGCCATTGGGCAGTATGTAGTGTAGAAGCCACTGGTCAGTATGTAGTGTGGAAGCCACTGGGCAGTATGTAGTGTGGAAGCCATTGGGGAGTATGTAGTGTGGAAGCCACTAGCCAGTATGTAGTGTGGAAGCCATTAGCCAGTATGTAGTGTGGAAGCCACTGGCCAGTATGTAGTGTGGAAGCCACTGGCCAGTATGCAGTGAGGAAGCCCCTGGGCAGTATGTAGTGTGGAAGCCACTGGCCTGTATGTAGTGAGGAAGCCACTGGTGAGTATGTAGTGTGGAAGCCACTAGCTAGTATGTAGTGTGGAAGCCACTGGCCAGTATGTAGTGAGGAAGCCATTGGTGAGTATGTAGTGTGGAAGCCACTGGCCAGTATGTAGTGAGGAAGCCATTGGTGAGTATGTAGTGTGGAAGCCACTAGCCTGTATGTAGTGTGGAAGCCATTAGCCATTATGTAGTGTGGAAGCCACTGGTCAGTATGTAGTGTGGAAGCCACTGGTCAGTGTGTAGTGTGGAATCCACTGGTCAGTGTGTAGTGTGGAATCCACTGGTCAGTGTGTAGTGTGGAATCCACTGGTCAGTGTGTAGTGTGGAAGCCACTGGGCAGTATTTAGTGTGGAAGCCACTAGCCAGTATGTAGTGGAAGCCGCTATCCAGTATGTAGTGTGGAAGCCACTAGCCAGTATGTAGTGTGGAAGCCACTAGCCAGTATGTAGTGTGGAAGCCACTGGTCAGTATGTAGTGTGGAAGCCACTAGACAGTATGTAGTGTGGAAGCCTCTAGCCAGTATGTAGTGTGGAAGCCACTTGACAGTATGTAGTGTGGAAGCCACTAGCCAATATGTAGTGTGGAAGCCACTGGTCAGTATGTAGTGTGGAAGCCACTGGTCAGTATGTAGTGTGGAAGCCACTAGCTAGTATGTAGTGTGGAAGCCACTGGTCAGTATGTAGTGTGGAAGCCACTGGTCAGTATGTAGTGTGGAAGCCAGTAGCTAGTATGTAGTGTGGAAGCCACTCGTCAGTTTGTAGTGTGGAAGCCACTGGTCAGTATGTAGTGTGGAAGCCACTGGTCAGTATGTAGTGTGGAAGCCACTGGTCAGTATGTAGTGTGGAAGCCACTGGCCAGTATGTAGTGTGGAAGCCACTAGCCAGTATGTAGTGTGGAAGCCACTGGTCAGTATGTAGTGTGGAAGCCACTGGTATGTAGTGTGGGGAAGCCACTGGCCAGTATGTAGTGTGGAAGCTACAGTATGTAGTGTGGAAGCCACTAGCCAGTATGTAGTGTGGAAGCCACTAGCCAGTATGTAGTGTGGAAGCTACTGGCCAATATGTAGTGTGGAAGCCACTGGCCAGTATGTAGTGTGGAAGCCACTAGCCAGTATGTAGTGTGGAAGCCAATGGTCAGTATGTAGTGTGGAAGCCAATGGTCAGTATGTAGTGTGGAAGCCAATGGTCAGTATGTAGTGTGGAAGCCACTAGCCAGTATGTAGTGTGGAAGCCACTAGCCAGTATGTAGTGTGGAAGCAAATGGTCAGTATGTAGTGTTTAAGCCAATGGTCAGTATGTAGTGTGGAAGCCACTGGTCAGTATGTAGTGTGGAAGCCACTAGCCAGTATGTAGTGTGGAAGCCACTAGCCAGTATGTAGTGTGGAAGCCACTAGCCAGTATGTAGTGTGGAAGCCACTAGCCAGTATGTAGTGTGGAAGCCACTAGCCAGTATGTAGTGTGGAAGCCACTAGCCAGTATGTAGTGTGGAAGCCACTGGTCAGTATGTAGTGTGGAAGTCACTGGTCAGTATGTAGTGGGAAGCCACTGGACAGTATGTAGTGTGGAAGCCACTGGTCAGTATGTAGTGTGGAAGCCAATGGTCAGTATGTAGTGTGGAAGCCACTGTAGTGTGGAAGCCACTAGCCAGTATGTAGTGTGGTCAGTATGTAGTGTGGAAGCCACTGGTCAGTATGTAGTGTGGAAGCCAATGGTCAGTATGTAGTGTGGAAGCCACTGGTCAGTATGTAGTGTGGAAGCCACTGGTCAGTATGTAGTGTGGAAGCCAAGTATGTAGTGTGGAAGCCAATGGTCAGTATGTAGTGTGGAAGCCAATGGTCAGTATGTAGTGTGGAAGCCACTAGCCAGTATGTAGTGTGGAAGCCACTGGTCAGTATGTAGTGTGGAAACCAATGGTCAGTATGTAGTGTGGAAGCCACTGGGCAGTATGTAGTGTGGAAGCCTCTGGCCAATATGTAGTGTGGAAGCCAATGGTCAGTATGTAGTGTGGAAGCCACTAGCCAGTATGTAGTGTGGAAGCCACTAGCCAGTATGTAGTGTGGAAGCCACTAGCCAGTATGTAGTGTGGAAGCCACTAGCCAGTATGTAGTGTGGAAGCCACTAGCCAGTATGTAGTGTGGAAGCCACTAGCCAGTATGTAGTGTGGAAGCCACTAGCCAGTATGTAGTGTGGAAGCCACTGGTCAGTATGTAGTGTGGAAGCCACTGGTCAGTATGTAGTGTGGAAGCCACTGGTCAGTATGTAGTGTGGAAGCCACTGGTCAGTATGTAGTGTGGAAGCCACTGGTCAGTATGTAGTGTGGAAGCCAATGGTCAGTATGTAGTGTGGAAGCCACTGGTCAGTATGTAGTGTGGAAGCCAATGGTCAGTATGTAGTGTGGAAGCCACTGGTCAGTATGTAGTGTGGAAGCCAATGGTCAGTATGTAGTGTGGAAGCCACTAGCCAGTATGTAGTGTGGAAGCCACTAGCCAGTATGTAGTGTGGAAGCCACTGGTCAGTATGTAGTGTGGAAGCCGATGGTCAGTATGTACTGTGGAAGCCACTGGTCAGTATGTAGTGTGGAAGCCAATGGTCAGTATGTAGTGTGGAAGCCAATGGTCAGTATGTAGTGTGGAAGCCAATGGTCAGTATGTAGTGTGGAAGCCAATGGTCAGTATGTAGTGTGGAAGCCACTAGCCAGTATGTAGTGTGGAAGCCACTAGCCAGTATGTAGTGTGGAAGCCAATGGTCAGTATGTAGTGTGGAAGCCAATGGTCAGTATGTAGTGTGGAAGCCACTGGTCAGTATGTAGTGTGGAAGCCACTAGCCAGTATGTAGTGTGGAAGCCACTAGCCAGTATGTAGTGTGGAAGCCAATGGTCAGTATGTAGTGTGGAAGCCACTAGCCAGTATGTACTCTGGAAGCCAATGGTCAGTATGTACTGTGGAAGCCACTAGCCAGTATGTACTCTGGAAGCCAATGGTCAGTATGTACTGTGGAAGCCACTAGCCAGTATGTACTGTGGAAGCCAATGGTCAGTATGTACTGTGGAAGCCAATGGTCAGTATGTACTGTGGAAGCCACTAGCCAGTATGTAGTGTGGAAGCCAATGGTCAGTATGTAGTGTGGAAGCCAATGGTCAGTATGTACTGTGGAAGCCAATGGTCAGTATGTAGTGTGGAAGCCACTAGCCAGTATGTAGTGTGGAAGCCACTAGCCAGTATGTACTGTGGAAGCCACTAGCCAGTATGTAGTGTGGAAGCCAATGGTCAGTATGTACTGTGGAAGCCACTAGCCAGTATGTACTGTGGAAGCCAATGGTCAGTATGTACTGTGGAAGCCAATGGTCAGTATGTACTGTGGAAGCCACTAGCCAGTATGTAGTGTGGAAGCCAATGGTCAGTATGTAGTGTGGAAGCCAATGGTCAGTATGTAGTGTGGAAGCCAATGGTCAGTATGTAGTGTGGAAGCCACTAGCCAGTATGTAGTGTGGAAGCCAATGGTCAGTATGTACTGTGGAAGCCACTAGCCAGTATGTACTGTGGAAGCCACTAGTCAGTATGTACTGTGGAAGCCACTTGCCAGTATGTACTGTGGAAGCCACTAGCCAAAGAATTTTGTCTCTATTGGACATCTTTATAATTCCTTTTTCGGCGTGTTTTTTTATTTCTTCCTAACTCCTGCCTTCTAATATGAGTGGGAGAATGAGTAAGTGATGAGGATGATGATGATGATGATATTGACGTGACTCATCACGTGTTCATCAGGAGACTGGAGGCGAGGATTGTGTCTCTTGTCATCATCTGGCCAGGAACAGCCGGATATAATCTTATCCTATTCTGATTATTATTATAATTATTATTATTATTAAATGTATATAATAATTTTCATTAAAATTATTAAGATGTTTCTACGATCATTAATGCAGATGATGAGTCACAATAACGTGGCTGAAGATTTGTTGATTAAACCACACATTAGAAAATGGGAAAACGACGACGTTTCGGTCCGTCCTGGACCATTGTCAAGTCCGGTTATGGGACATTATCCGACATTATCAACTCGGGATAATGAGTAATGAATGTTCCAGTTCTGGATCATTACCCCGACTTGATAATGGTCCAGGACGGACCGAAACATCGTCGTGTCTCCATTTTCTGATGGGTGGTTTGGTCATTATAATGATTAATATATATGATCAATATTATTTTGAGCGTTGAAATCTCTTGTAAAAAATTTCTTTAGTATCCCATCGTTCTATAAAAACATAAAAATTATTTGTAGAGTTAATACCTCTACAAATATATATAAAAAAAATTATATATAAAATATTTTCAATGCTGTATTTTTATTATCAATTAGTATTATTATAATACTTTTTTGTCACTGGTATGTAAAATAACATTGATGCTCTGTCAAGTAGACAACCATCAATGTTCTCTGGTAGTAACTCCTGCTGGCACTCTGTTTAGCAGCCTCCTCTCGCGGCGTCTCCGCTCGTTTAGACCGATGAGCTGAGGAAGCAATTGTCAGAATTACTATAATTAGCCTTAATTTTCCCATCGGAGAAAATTGCC
>NW_025567555.1:0-53293 GCF_020424385.1 Procambarus clarkii | reverse complement strand
CCTACTAATACACTAAGATTACAAGAGGTTAGGTTAAGGGGTTGGGGAATAAGAACATAAGATAGAACCTACTAATACAACTTATGGGCAACTTGATGAACTTTAACAAATAACCCTTGATCTGCAAAAATGACCATTTGAGAAATTAGCCCTTGAAACGAGTAAGTTCCCATATATAAGAAAAACCTTTGAAATGGTTAAATACCCGATCTTAAACAAATAACACTTGAAATGCATAAGTGACCATTTGAGAAATTAGCCCTTGAAATGAGTAAGTTCCCATATATAAGAAAAACCTTTGAAATGGTTAAATACCCGATCTTAAACAAATAACACTTGAAATGCAAAAACGTCCATTTGAGAAATTATCCCTTGAAATGAGTAAATGCCCATATATAACAAAAATTCTTTGAAATGCTTAAATATTCAATCTCTAACAAATAGCACTTGAAATGCAAAAACGTCCATTTGAGAAATTATAATTCTTTGAAATGCTTAAATATCCAATCTCTAACAAATAGCACTTGAAATGCATAAGTGACCATTTGAGAAATTAACTAATGAAATGAGTAAATGAATATGAGACAATGATTGACGAAACACAAAGACAAGAAGGAATACTTAAGTTAGATCATGTCTGGTTGGACTAGATAAGTTAGGATACATCAGTTTGGGAAAGTAAGATTAAGTTAGGTAAGACAAGCTAGGTTAGGATAGGATAGGTAAAGTTAGGTAAGATAGGGAAGGTAAGGTAAGTTATGTTAAGCAGAATAAGTTAGGTAAGTTAAGTTAGGATAGGTAAAGTTAGGTTAAGTTAGGGAAGGTAAGGTAAGTTATGTTAGGATAGGTAAAGTTAGGTAAGATAGGGAAGGTAAGGTAAGTTATGTTAAGCAGAATAAGTTAGGCAAGTTAAGTTAGGATAGGTAAAGTTAGCTTAAGTTAGGGAAGGTAAGGTAAGTTATGTTAGGATAGGTAAAGTTAGGTAAGATAGGTAAGGTAAGGTAAGTTAAGTTAGGATAGGTAAAGTTAGGTTATGAAAGGCAAGTTAAGTTAGGATAGGTAAAGTTAGGTAAGATAGGGAAGGTAAGGTAAGTTAGGTTAGGATAGGTAAAGCTAGGTTTAGGAACGTTACGTTAACTAAGTAACATTGGGTGGAGAGGATAGGTTACGTAGGTTTGAACAGTGTAGTTCAGAGAACAGTTTTAGGGTAAAGCAACTAAGAAAATATGTTTTAACAGAAATGCAGGTTTGGTATGAAAAGCTGAACTAGTTACATTTTGGAGAGAAAATTTTATGACTGAAGATGTCTTAAAGAATAACATGATGGAAGAAGGAGAGTTTCTTTGATGAATGAAGGTGTCTTAGAGAACAACTTTGGAGAACGAAGATGAATTAGAGATCGCTTTGATGACTCTGAGAATAACTCTGGTCAACGAATATGGATTGGAAAGTTTCTCTAATGAACGAAGGTGAGTTAAGATTAACTTTTATGATTTAGAGAACATCTTTGGTAGCTCTGAGAAAGACTTTGTTGTCTTAGAGAATAACTTTCAGGACTTAGAGAATGTCTTTGATGAATGGAAGTGAGTTAGAGAATAACATATCATGACTGAGAATAACTTTTGATAACTCTTAGAACAACTTTGACGTCTCTTGGAATAACTTTTGTGGACATGAGAATATCTTTGGATAACTCTGAGATTAACTTTGATAGCTCTGGGAATAACTTTTATGATTTTGAGAACATCTTTGATGTCTTGGAGAACAACATTGATGTTTAGAGAACAACTTTGATGACCAAGATTAACTTTAGATGTCTCTGAGAATAACTTTATAACATAGAAATTAACTTTAGATGTCTCTGAAAATAACTTTGATGACCAAGATTAACTTTAGATGTCTCTGAGAATAACTTTATAACATAGAAATTAACTTTAGATGTCTCTGAAAATAACTTTGATGACTTCGAGAATAACATTTGATGACTCTGAGAACAAGTTTGATAGCTCTGAGAATAACTTTAGATGTCTCTGAAAATAACTTTGATGAAAGAAGATGTCTTAGATTAACTTTTGATGACTTTGAAAACAAGTTTGATGAACAAAGATGTTTTGAAAGTTTCTCTGACGAACGAAGGTGACTCTGAGAATAACTTTTATGTCTTAGAGAAGAACATTGACGGTTTAGAGAGAATATCTTTGATGAAAAATGATGTCTTAGATTAACTTTGATGACTCTGTGAATAAGTTTGATGACTTTGAGAACAAGTTTGATAGCTCTGAGAATGACTTTTATGCCTCTGAGAATAACTTTGATGAATAAGTTTGATGACTTTGAGAACAAGTTTGATAGCTCTGAGAATGACTTTTATGCCTCTGAGAATAACTTTGATGAATAAAGATGTTTTTGGAAAGTTTCTCTGAAGAACGAAGGTGACTCTGAGAATAACTTTTGTTAGCTCTTTGAATAACTTTGATGTCTTTGAAACAACTTTGATGAACGAGAGTGAGTTAGAGATTACCTTTGTTAACTCTGAGATCAACTTTGATGAACAAAAGAGAGTTAGAGATTACATTTGATAACTCTAAGATTAACTTTAGATGTCTCTGAGAATAACTTTTATAACATAGAAATTAACTTTAATGACCAAAAGTGAGTTAGAGAATACCTTTTGATGACTCCGAGAATAATTTTGATAGCTCTGAGAATGACTTTTGTTGTCTTGGAATAACTTTTGATTGTTCTGAGAATAACTTTGAGGGCTTAGAGAATATCTTTGAAGAATGGAAGAGTCCCATTGAAGTCTTAAGGAAGTCTTTGATGTCTCGAAGGATGTCTTAGAGTGTAACTTTGGTGTCTTTGAGTAAGTCCTTGATGTATTGAAGAGTGTCTTTGATTTCTCGAAGAGTAACTTTGGTGTAACGGAGAGCACCTTTGACTATTTTTCTTACTTAGCGACATATAATTTTAGTTACGAAAGTGTTGAAAAAGTTACATTTGACTATTTTAGTGCTCCACAAAGTATAAATGTCAGTTAAGAACGACGATGATAGATATCTTTGACTATATTTTCTTACTTGACGATGGATAAAGTTAGTTATGAACAGTGCTGAAAAGAATCCTTTGACAATTTTTAGCTAAGCGAAAGGCTGTTTTAGTTAAGAACGGTGTTGAATGAGGTTAATCCTGACTATTTTCAGATGAGAGAAGTGATATTTCAGTTAAGAAATGACAAGGAAACATGATGAAGTAACTATTTTTTAGTTGACTGATGAATACTTTTAGTTATGGAAAAAGAGAAAACATGACGAGGGAGACTATTTTTGTGCTCCCCAAAGTATAATGACAGTTAAGAACAGTGATGAAAGATATCTTTGGTTATTTTTTCTTACTTGACAAAACATAATTTTAGTTAAGCAAAAAGACAAAACATGATGAACATGACTTTTTCTGATGATTGGCAGATAATTTTAGTTAAGAAATGACAATGAAACATGATGAACACGGTTATTTTCTGATGAATGGGGAATATGTTTAGTTAAGAAATGATGAAAGTTATTATTTTTAGTTGATTGACGATGGATAAAAGCTAGTTATGAACAGTTTTGGAAAGTTTCCTTTGACAATTTTTCTTGATGAAACATAGCGCCTGTTAAGAAAGTGCTGAAAAAGTTTCCTTTGACAATTTTTAGCTAAGAGAAAGGTTGTTTTAGTTAAGAACAGTGTTGAACGAGGCTATTTCTGACTATTTTTAGTTGACTGGATAATAAGTTTAGTTGAGAAATGACGAAAGTGACTATGTTTTAGTTGATTGGCGAAAGATTTTTTTAGTTAAGGAACGTTAAATAACATGTAAGGGGAAAACCCAGAGAACATATGGGGGAACATGACAAAGAACACATGTAAGAAAAGTTGATGAATATAGTGAACATGCTGGGAATATGAACTTACAGAGAACATGAAAACATGATAAGGAGAATAGGGATTACAAAGAATGAACAATGGACTTGTGAAGAACATGGAGAATATGACAAAGAATGTAGAAAACATGTAAGTGAAGGTGAAAAAACGAAGTGATCTTGTGCGGAACATGAACTTGTAGAGGAACATGAATATTGACAAAGAACACAAAATATGGAAGTTAGCATGAATATTGAGTATAAAAGTTGTAAAGAGAACATGTGATGAACATGAAAACATAGAAAATATGACTAGAATTTGTAGAGAACATAATGAGACTAAGAGAAAGATTACATAAAAAATGGAGATACTTGTGAAAATATGAACTGAATGGGACTGTGAACATTTGAAGAACATGGAGTGAACACGGATGAGAATACGAAGAACACAGTGAATATAGAGAAAATATGCAAATACAGTACGATTATTGAAGGTTTGGATAAGTTGGGGATGAGAAGGTAAGGGAGGGAAAGGGTAAGAGTTAAGCTGGAGACGGACTTGATCGAAAATATTTATGTCTGATGATCTAAGGCTGAGGGAATGGAGCTTGGTTAATGCCCTGATTAATTTTACTACGTTAGAAAATAAGGTGATCTTAAATCTCATGTGATATAGTTGGAAATAAAGAACTTGTACAAAATGAACTAAGCTGGGGCACAAGAGTTGAAACTTGATAACTGAACTGGTTTTTATTTACTATGTCTGAAAATGTAGTTGGGTGATTGGACTGAGAGTAATGAATTTACAAAAGTGAGCTTGGACAGAGGACATGAGCTAGAGTTTTATAATTGTTTACTTCATATTTACTATGTCTGAAATACAGAGGGTAAAAAATTTCGGGGAAATTGATGGTTTATTTACAAAGACTTGAGGGTGGAAGAGGGTGGGGGACGAGAGCTGGAGCTCAGTAACTGACTTGATCTTATTTACTAACTTTGAAGTATGTCTGCTTTTAATTTTAGGGAAATTGATTGGTTATTTACAAAGATATGAAGGAGAACTAAGGCGGGGACGAGAGCTGGAGCTCGATAACTGACTTGATTTTATTTACGGTGTCTGAAATACAGAGGGTAAAATTTTCAGGGAAATTGGACTGTTACTAACGATCTTGTATAAACGAACTAAGGTGGGGGACAAGCGCTGGAGCTTGGTAACTAAATTACTGTATTGAACTACATTTGAAATATGATTATTTTTAAATTTTAGAGGGATTGGAATGATAGTATTCATTATACGACAGGGGACTAAGGTGGGGGAACGTGAGCTAGAACATGCTTACTAACATGATTTATTTGTGTAAAACTGACTTGCTTAATGAAAAGGAGCAAACATACGATGTTGGAAAATAGTTGAACTGAACTGAATGAAAGGAGAGAGAGAGAGAGAGGAGGGACGGTCCAGATATTATGAGAAGATAAGATAAGATAAGATTAAGAGCCGACTGGCTGGCTGGCTGGGCGCAAAGTAAATAAAGGAGTGTCACAGTGGGCGCCGGGCTGGGAGTGTCACAGTGGGCGCCGGGCTGGGAGTGTCACAGTGGGCGCCGGGCTGGGAGTGTCACAGTGGGCGCCGGGCTGGGAGTGTCACAGTGGGCGCCGGGCTGGGAGTGTCACAGTGGGCGCCGGGCTGGGAGTGTCACAGTGGGCGCCGGGCTGGGAGTGTCACAGTGGGCGCCGGGCTGGGAGTGTCACAGTGGGCGCACAGTGGGCGCCGGGCTGGGAGTGTCACAGTGGGCGCCGGGCTGGGAGTGTCACAGTGGGCGCCGGGCTGGGAGTGTCACAGTGGGCGCCGGGCTGGGAGTGTCACAGTGGGCGCCGGGCTGGGAGTGTCACAGTGGGCGCCGGGCTGGGAGTGTCACAGTGGGCGCCGGGCTGGGAGTGTCACAGTGGGCGCCGGGCTGGGAGTGTCACAGTGGGCGCCGGGCTGGGAGTGTCACAGTGGGCGCCGGGCTGGGAGTGTCACAGTGGGCGCCGGGCTGGGAGTGTCACAGTGGGCGCCGGGCTGGGTGTGTCACAGTGGGCGCCGGGCTGGGAGTGTCACAGTGGGCGCCGGGCTGGGAGTGTCACAGTGGGCGCCGGGCTGGGAGTGTCACAGTGGGCGCCGGGCTGGGAGTGTCACAGTGGGCGCCGGGCTGGGAGTGTCACAGTGGGCGCCGGGCTGGGAGTGTCACAGTGGGCGCCGGGCACAGTGGGAGTGTCACAGTGGGCGCCGGGCTGGGAGTGTCACAGTGGGCGCCGGGCTGGGAGTGTCACAGTGGGCGCCGGGCTGGGAGTGTCACAGTGGGCGCCGGGCTGGGAGTGTCACAGTGGGCGCCGGGCTGGGAGTGTCACAGTGGGCGCCGGGCTGGGAGTGTCACAGTGGGCGCCGGGCTGGGAGTGTCACAGTGGGCGCCGGGCTGGGAGTGTCACAGTGGGCGCCGGGCTGGGAGTGTCACAGTGGGCGCCGGGCTGGGAGTGTCACAGTGGGCGCCGGGCTGGGAGTGTCACAGTGGGCGCCGGGCTGGGAGTGTCACAGTGGGCGCCGGGCTGGGAGTGTCACAGTGGGCGCCGGGCTGGGTGTGTCACAGTGGGCGCCGGGCTGGGAGTGTCACAGTGGGCGCCGGGCTGGGAGTGTCACAGTGGGCGCCGGGCTGGGAGTGTCACAGTGGGCGCCGGGCTGGGAGTGTCACAGTGGGCGCCGGGCTGGGAGTGTCACAGTGGGCGCCGGGCTGGGAGGGAGTGTCACAGTGGGCGCCGGGCTGGGAGTGTCACAGTGGGCGCCGGGCTGGGAGTGTCACAGTGGGCGCCGGGCTGGGAGTGTCACAGTGGGCGCCGGGCTGGGAGTGTCACAGTGGGCGCCGGGCTGGGAGTGTCACAGTGGGCGCCGGGCTGGGAGTGTCACAGTGGGCGCCGGGCTGGGTGTGTCACAGTGGGCGCCGGGCTGGGAGTGTCACAGTGGGCGCCGGGCTGGGAGTGTCACAGTGGGCGCCGGGCTGGGAGTGTCACAGTGGGCGCCGGGCTGGGAGTGTCACAGTGGGCGCCGGGCTGGGAGTGTCACAGTGGGCGCCGGGCTGGGAGTGTCACAGTGGGCGCCGGGCTGGGAGTGTCACAGTGGGCGCCGGGCTGGGAGTGTCACAGTGGGCGCCGGGCTGGGAGTGTCACAGTGGGCGCCGGGCTGGGAGTGTCACAGTGGGCGCCGGGCTGGGAGTGTCACAGTGGGCGCCGGGCTGGGAGTGTCACAGTGGGCGCCGGGCTGGGAGTGTCACAGTGGGCGCCGGGCTGGGAGTGTCACAGTGGGCGCCGGGCTGGGAGTGTCACAGTGGGCGCCGGGCTGGGAGTGTCACAGTGGGCGCCGGGCTGGGAGTGTCACAGTGGGCGCCGGGCTGGGAGTGTCACAGTGGGCGCCGGGCTGGGAGTGTCACAGTGGGCGCCGGGCTGGGAGTGTCACAGTGGGCGCCGGGCTGGGAGTGTCACAGTGGGCGCCGGGCTGGGAGTGTCACAGTGGGCGCCGGGCTGGGAGTGTCACAGTGGGCGCCGGGCTGGGAGTGTCACAGTGGGCGCCGGGCTGGGAGTGTCACAGTGGGCGCCGGGCTGGGAGTGTCACAGTGGGCGCCGGGCTGGGAGTGTCACAGTGGGCGCCGGGCTGGGAGTGTCACAGTGGGCGCCGGGCTGGGAGTGTCACAGTGGGCGCCGGGCTGGGAGTGTCACAGTGGGCGCCGGGCTGGGAGTGTCACAGTGGGCGCCGGGCTGGGAGTGTCACAGTGGGCGCCGGGCTGGGAGTGTCACAGTGGGCGCCGGGCTGGGAGTGTCACAGTGGGCGCCGGGCTGGGAGTGTCACAGTGGGCGCCGGGCTGGGAGTGTCACAGTGGGCGCCGGGCTGGGAGTGTCACAGTGGGCGCCGGGCTGGGAGTGTCACAGTGGGCGCCGGGCTGGGAGTGTCACAGTGGGCGCCGGGCTGGGAGTGTCACAGTGGGCGCCGGGCTGGGAGTGTCACAGTGGGCGCCGGGCTGGGAGTGTCACAGTGGGCGCCGGGCTGGGAGTGTCACAGTGGGCGCCGGGCTGGGAGTGTCACAGTGGGCGCCGGGCTGGGAGTGTCACAGTGGGCGCCGGGCTGGGAGTGTCACAGTGGGCGCCGGGCTGGGAGTGTCACAGTGGGCGCCGGGCTGGGAGTGTCACAGTGGGCGCCGGGCTGGGAGTGTCACAGTGGGCGCCGGGCTGGGAGTGTCACAGTGGGCGCCGGGCTGGGAGTGTCACAGTGGGCGCCGGGCTGGGAGTGTCACAGTGGGCGCCGGGCTGGGAGTGTCACAGTGGGCGCCGGGCTGGGAGTGTCACAGTGGGCGCCGGGCTGGGAGTGTCACAGTGGGCGCCGGGCTGGGAGTGTCACAGTGGGCGCCGGGCTGGGTGTGTCACAGTGGGCGCCGGGCTGGGAGTGTCACAGTGGGCGCCGGGCTGGGAGTGTCACAGTGGGCGCCGGGCTGGGAGTGTCACAGTGGGCGCCGGGCTGGGAGTGTCACAGTGGGCGCCGGGCTGGGAGTGTCACAGTGGGCGCCGGGCTGGGAGTGTCACAGTGGGCGCCGGGCTGGGAGTGTCACAGTGGGCGCCGGGCTGGGAGTGTCACAGTGGGCGCCGGGCTGGGAGTGTCACAGTGGGCGCCGGGCTGGGAGTGTCACAGTGGGCGCCGGGCTGGGAGTGTCACAGTGGGCGCCGGGCTGGGAGTGTCACAGTGGGCGCCGGGCTGGGAGTGTCACAGTGGGCGCCGGGCAGGGAGTGTCACAGTGGGCGCCGGGCTGGGAGTGTCACAGTGGGCGCCGGGCTGGGAGTGTCACAGTGGGCGCCGGGCAGGGAGTGTCACAGTGGGCGCCGGGCTGGGAGTGTCACAGTGGGCGCCGGGCTGGGAGTGTCACAGTGGGCGCCGGGCTGGGAGTGTCACAGTGGGCGCCGGGCTGGGAGTGTCACAGTGGGCGCCGGGCTGGGAGTGTCACAGTGGGCGCCGGGCTGGGAGTGTCACAGTGGGCGCCGGGCTGGGAGTGGTGACAGTGGGCGCCGGGCTGGGAGTGTCACAGTGGGCGCCGGGCTGGGAGTGTCACAGTGGGCGCCGGGCACAGTGGAGTGTCACAGTGGGCGCCGGGCTGGGAGTGTCACAGTGGGCGCCGGGCTGGGAGTGTCACAGTGGGCGCCGGGCTGGGAGTGTCACAGTGGGCGCCGGGCTGGGAGTGTCACAGTGGGCGCCGGGCTGGGAGTGTCACAGTGGGCGCCGGGCTGGGAGTGTCACAGTGGGCGCCGGGCTGGGAGTGTCACAGTGGGCGCCGGGCTGGGAGTGTCACAGTGGGCGCCGGGCTGGGAGTGTCACAGTGGGCGCCGGGCTGGGAGTGTCACAGTGGGCGCCGGGCTGGGAGTGTCACAGTGGGCGCCGGGCTGGGAGTGTCACAGTGGGCGCCGGGCTGGGAGTGTCACAGTGGGCGCCGGGCTGGGAGTGTCACAGTGGGCGCCGGGCTGGGAGTGTCACAGTGGGCGCCGGGCTGGGAGTGTCACAGTGGGCGCCGGGCTGGGAGTGTCACAGTGGGCGCCACAGGGCTGGGAGTGTCACAGTGGGCGCCGGGCTGGGAGTGTCACAGTGGGCGCCGGGCTGGGAGTGTCACAGTGGGCGCCGGGCTGGGAGTGTCACAGTGGGCGCCGGGCTGGGAGTGTCACAGTGGGCGCCGGGCTGGGAGTGTCACAGTGGGCGCCGGGCTGGGAGTGTCACAGTGGGCGCCGGGCTGGGAGTGTCACAGTGGGCGCCGGGCTGGGAGTGTCACAGTGGGCGCCGGGCTGGGAGTGTCACAGTGGGCGCCGGGCTGGGAGTGTCACAGTGGGCGCCGGGCTGGGAGTGTCACAGTGGGCGCCGGGCTGGGAGTGTCACAGTGGGCGCCGGGCTGGGAGTGTCACAGTGGGCGCCGGGCTGGGAGTGTCACAGTGGGCGCCGGGCTGGGAGTGTCACAGTGGGCGCCGGGCTGGGAGTGTCACAGTGGGCGCCGGGCTGGGAGTGTCACAGTGGGCGCCGGGCTGGGAGTGTCACAGTGGGCGCCGGGCTGGGAGTGTCACAGTGGGCGCCGGGCTGGGAGTGTCACAGTGGGCGCCGGGCTGGGAGTGTCACAGTGGGCGCCGGGCTGGGAGTGTCACAGTGGGCGCCGGGCTGGGAGTGTCACAGTGGGCGCCGGGCTGGGAGTGTCACAGTGGGCGCCGGGCTGGGAGTGTCACAGTGGGCGCCGGGCTGGGAGTGTCACAGTGGGCGCCGGGCTGGGAGTGTCACAGTGGGCGCCGGGCTGGGAGTGTCACAGTGGGCGCCGGGCTGGGAGTGTCACAGTGGGCGCCGGGCTGGGAGTGTCACAGTGGGCGCCGGGCTGGGAGTGTCACAGTGGGCGCCGGGCTGGGAGTGTCACAGTGGGCGCCGGGCTGGGAGTGTCACAGTGGGCGCCGGGCTGGGAGTGTCACAGTGGGCGCCGGGCTGGGAGTGTCACAGTGGGCGCCGGGCTGGGAGTGTCACAGTGGGCGCCGGGCTGGGAGTGTCACAGTGGGCGCCACAGGCTGGGAGTGTCACAGTGGGCGCCGGGCTGGGAGTGTCACAGTGGGCGCCGGGCTGGGAGTGTCACAGTGGGCGCCGGGCTGGGAGTGTCACAGTGGGCGCCGGGCTGGGAGTGTCACAGTGGGCGCCGGGCTGGCACAGGGGCGCCGGGCTGTGTCACAGTGGGCGCCGGGCTGGGAGTGTCACAGTGGGCGCCGGGCTGGGAGTGTCACAGTGGGCGCCGGGCTGGGAGTGTCACAGTGGGCGCCGGGCTGGGAGTGTCACAGTGGGCGCCGGGCTGGGAGTGTCACAGTGGGCGCCGGGCTGGGAGTGTCACAGTGGGCGCCGGGCTGGGAGTGTCACAGTGGGCGCCGGGCTGGGAGTGTCACAGTGGGCGCCGGGCTGGGAGTGTCACAGTGGGCGCCGGGCTGGGAGTGTCACAGTGGGCGCCGGGCTGGGAGTGTCACAGTGGGCGCCGGGCTGGGAGTGTCACAGTGGGCGCCGGGCTGGGAGTGTCACAGTGGGCGCCGGGCTGGGAGTGTCACAGTGGGCGCCGGGCTGGGAGTGTCACAGTGGGCGCCGGGCTGGGAGTGTCACAGTGGGCGCCGGGCTGGGAGTGTCACAGTGGGCGCCGGGCTGGGAGTGTCACAGTGGGCGCCGGGCTGGGAGTGTCACAGTGGGCGCCGGGCTGGGAGTGTCACAGTGGGCGCCGGGCTGGGAGTGTCACAGTGGGCGCCGGGCTGGGAGTGTCACAGTGGGCGCCGGGCTGGGAGTGTCACAGTGGGCGCCGGGCTGGGAGTGTCACAGTGGGCGCCGGGCTGGGAGTGTCACAGTGGGCGCCGGGCTGGGAGTGTCACAGTGGGCGCCGGGCTGGGAGTGTCACAGTGGGCGCCGGGCTGGGAGTGTCACAGTGGGCGCCGGGCTGGGAGTGTCACAGTGGGCGCCGGGCTGGGAGTGTCACAGTGGGCGCCGGGCTGGGAGTGTCACAGTGGGCGCCGGGCTGGGAGTGTCACAGTGGGCGCCGGCTGGGAGTGTCACAGTGGGCGCCGGGCTGGGAGTGTCACAGTGGGCGCCGGGCTGGGAGTGTCACAGTGGGCGCCGGGCTGGGAGTGTCACAGTGGGCGCCGGGCTGGGAGTGTCACAGTGGGCGCCGGGCAGGGGCGCCGGGCTGTGTCACAGTGGGCGCCGGGCTGGGAGTGTCACAGTGGGCGCCGGGCTGGGAGTGTCACAGTGGGCGCCGGGCTGGGAGTGTCACAGTGGGCGCCGGGCTGGGAGTGTCACAGTGGGCGCCGGGCTGGGAGTGTCACAGTGGGCGCCGGGCTGGGAGTGTCACAGTGGGCGCCGGGCTGGGAGTGTCACAGTGGGCGCCGGGCTGGGAGTGTCACAGTGGGCGCCAGGCCGGGAGTGTCACAGTGGGCGCCGGGCTGGGAGTGTCACAGTGGGCGCCGGGCTGGGAGTGTCACAGTGGGCGCCGGGCTGGGTCAGTGTCACAGTGGGCGCCGGGCTGGGAGTGTCACATTGGGCGCCGGGCTGGGTGTGTCACAGTGGGCGCCGGGCTGGGAGTGTCACAGTGGGCGCCGGGCTGGGAGTGTAACAGTGGGCGTTGGGCTGGGAGTGTACCAGTGGGCGCCGGGCTGGGAGTGTCACAGTGGGCGCCGAGCTGGGAGTGTCACAGTGGGCGCCGGGCTGGGAGTGTCACAGTGGGCGCCGGGCTGGGAGTGTCACAGTGGGCGCCGGGCTGGGAGTGTCACAGTGGGCGCCGGGCTGGGAGTGTCACAGTGGGCGCCGGGCTGGGAGTGTCACAGTGGGCGCCGGGCTGGGAGTGTCACAGTGGGCGCCGGGCTGGGAGTCACAGTGGGCGCCGGGCTGGGAGTGTCACAGTGGGCGCCGGGCTGGGAGTGTCACAGTGGGCGCCGGGCTGGGAGTGTCACAGTGGGCGCCGGGCTGGGAGTGTCACAGTGGGCGCCGGGCTGGGAGTGTCACAGTGGGCGCCGGGCTGGGAGTGTCACAGTGGGCGCCGGGCTGGGAGTGTCACAGTGGGCGCCGGGCTGGGAGTGTCACAGTGGGCGCCGGGCTGGGAGTGTCACAGTGGGCGCCGGGCTGGGAGTGTCACAGTGGGCGCCGGGCTGGGAGTGTCACAGTGGGCGCCGGGCTGGGAGTGTCACAGGGGCGCCGGGCTGGGAGTGTCACAGTGGGCGCCGGGCTGGGAGTGTCACAGTGGGCGCCGGGCTGGGAGTGTCACAGTGGGCGCCGGGCTGGGAGTGTCACAGTGGGCGCCGGGCTGGGAGTGTCACAGTGGGCGCCGGGCTGGGAGTGTCACAGTGGGCGCCGGGCTGGGAGTGTCACAGTGGGCGCCGGGCTGGGAGTGTCACAGTGGGCGCCGGGCTGGGAGTGTCACAGTGGGCGCCGGGCTGGGAGTGTCACAGTGGGCGCCGGGCTGGGAGTGTCACAGTGGGCGCCGGGCTGGGAGTGTCACAGTGGGCGCCGGGCTGGGAGTGTCACAGTGGGCGCCGGGCTGGGAGTGTCACAGTGGGCGCCGGGCTGGGAGTGTCACAGTGGGCGCCGGGCTGGGAGTGTCACAGTGGGCGCCGGGCTGGGAGTGTCACAGTGGGCGCCGGGCTGGGAGTGTCACAGTGGGCGCCGGGCTGGGAGTGTCACAGTGGGCGCCGGGCTGGGAGTGTCACAGTGGGCGCCGGGCTGGGAGTGTCACAGTGGGCGCCGGGCTGGGAGTGTCACAGTGGGCGCCGGGCTGGGAGTGTCACAGTGGGCGCCGGGCTGGGAGTGTCACAGTGGGCGCCGGGCAGGGAGTGTCACAGTGGGCGCCGGGCTGGGAGTGTCACAGTGGGCGCCGGGCTGGGAGTGTCACAGTGGGCGCCGGGCTGGGAGTGTCACAGTGGGCGCCGGGCTGGGAGTGTCACAGTGGGCGCCGGGCTGGGAGTGTCACAGTGGGCGCCGGTCAGGGAGTGTCACAGTGGGCGCCGGGCTGGGAGTGTCACAGTGGGCGCCGGGCTGGGAGTGTCACAGTGGGCGCCTGGGAGGGAGTGTCACAGTGGGCGCCGGGCTGGGAGTGTCACAGTGGGCGCCGGGCTGGGTGTGTCACAGTGGGCGCCGGGCTGGGAGTGTCACAGTGGGCGCCGGGCTGGGAGTGTCACAGTGGGCGCCGGGCTGGGTGTGTCACAGTGGGCGCCGGGCTGGGAGTGTCACAGTGGGCGCCGGGCTGGGAGTGTCACAGTGGGCGCCGGGCTGGGAGTGTCACAGTGGGCGCCGGGCTGGGAGTGTCACAGTGGGCGCCGGGCTGGGAGTGTCACAGTGGGCGCCGGGCTGGGAGTGTCACAGTGGGCGCCGGGCTGGGAGTGTCACAGTGGGCGCCGGGCAGGGAGTGTCACAGTGGGCGCCGGGCTGGGAGTGTCACAGTGGGCGCCGGGCTGGGAGTGTCACAGTGGGCGCCGGGCTGGGAGTGTCACAGTGGGCGCCGGGCTGGGAGTGTCACAGTGGGCGCCGGGCTGGGAGTGTCACAGTGGGCGCCGGGCTGGGAGTGTCACAGTGGGCGCCGGGCTGGGAGTGTCACAGTGGGCGCCGGGCTGGGAGTGTCACAGTGGGCGCCGGGCTGGGAGTGTCACAGTGGGCGCCGGGCTGGGAGTGTCACAGTGGGCGCCGGGCTGGGGAGTGTCACAGTGGGCGCCGGGCTGGGAGTGTCACAGTGGGCGCCGGGCTGGGAGTGTCACAGTGGGCGCCGGGCTGGGAGTGTCACAGTGGGCGCCGGGCTGGGAGTGTCACAGTGGGCGCCGGGCTGGGAGTGTCACAGTGGGCGCCGGGCTGGGAGTGTCACAGTGGGCGCCGGGCTGGGAGTGTCACAGTGGGCGCCGGGCTGGGAGTGTCACAGTGGGCGCCGGGCTGGGAGTGTCACAGTGGGCGCCGGGCTGGGAGTGTCACAGTGGGCGCCGGGCTGGGAGTGTCACAGTGGGCGCCGGGCTGGGAGTGTCACAGTGGGCGCCGGGCTGGGAGTGTCACAGTGGGCGCCGGGCTGGGAGTGTCACAGTGGGCGCCGGGCTGGGAGTGTCACAGTGGGCGCCGGGCTGGGAGTGTCACAGTGGGCGCCGGGCTGGGAGTGTCACAGTGGGCGCCGGGCTGGGAGTGTCACAGTGGGCGCCGGGCTGGGAGTGTCACAGTGGGCGCCGGGCTGGGTGTGTCACAGTGGGCGCCGGGCTGGGAGTGTCACAGTGGGCGCCGGGCAGGGAGTGTCACAGTGGGCGCCGGGCTGGGAGTGTCACAGTGGGCGCCGGGCTGGGAGTGTCACAGTGGGCGCCGGGCTGGGAGTGTCACAGTGGGCGCCGGGCTGGGAGTGTCACAGTGGGCGCCGGGCTGGGAGTGTCACAGTGGGCGCCGGGCTGGGAGTGTCACAGTGGGCGCCGGGCTGGGAGTGTCACAGTGGGCGCCGGGCTGGGAGTGTCACAGTGGGCGCCGGGCTGGGAGTGTCACAGTGGGCGCCGGGCTGGGAGTGTCACAGTGGGCGCCGGGCTGGGAGTGTCACAGTGGGCGCCGGGCTGGGAGTGTCACAGTGGGCGCCGGGCTGGGAGTGTCACAGTGGGCGCCGGGCTGGGAGTGTCACAGTGGGCGCCGGGCTGGGAGTGTCACAGTGGGCGCCGGGCTGGGAGTGTCACAGTGGGCGCCGGGCAAGGAGTGTCACAGTGGGCGCCGGGCTGGGAGTGTCACAGTGGGCGCCGGGCTGGGAGTGTCACAGTGGGCGCCGGGCTGGGAGTGTCACAGTGGGCGCCGGGCTGGGTGTGTCACAGTGGGCGCCGGGCTGGGTGTGTCACAGTGGGCGCCGGGCTGCTTGAAGAGTACAACCATTGTGATGGGATCCCTGGATTTGAAAGTTCTCGTAATCCATCCGATCATTTTTCTGGCTGACGCGATATTTGCTTGGTTATGCTCCCTAAACGTTAGATCGTCGGACATCATTATTCCCAAATCCTTGACATGCTGTTTTCCTACTATGGGAAGATTCGATTGTGTTTTGTACCCTGTATTATGTTTCAGATCCTCATTTTTGCCGTACCTGAGTACCTGAAATTTATCACTGTTAAACATCATGTTATTTTCTGCTGCCCAATCAAAAACTTTGTTGACATCTGCTTGTAGTTTTTCAATGTCTTCAGCAGAGGTAATTTTCATGCTGATTTTTGTGTCATCTGCAAAGGACGACACGAAGCTGTGGCGTGTATTTTTGTCTATATCAGATATGAGAATAAGGAACAGTAGCGGTGCAAGGACTGTACCTTGAGGTACAGAGCTTTTAACATCGCTTGGACTCGATTTTATCTGATTGACTGTTACTCTTTGTGTTCTGTTCGACAGGAAATTGAGTATCCAGCGTCCTACTTTTCCAGTTATTCCCATTGACCTCATTTTGTGAGCTATCACCCCATGGTCACATTTGTCGAACGCCTTTGCAAAGTCTGTGTATACAACATCTGCATTTTGCTTTTCTTCTAGGGCTTCTGTGATTTTGTCATAGTGGTTGAGTAACTGTGACAGACAGGATCTTCCCGCTCTAAATCCATGTTGTCCTGGATTGTGCAATTCATTGTTTTCCATAAAACTAGAAATTTGATTCCTAATCACTCTTTCAAACACTTTTATTATGTGTGATGTTAGTGCAACTGGCCTATAATTTTTTGCCAAGGCTTTACTCCCCCCCTTGTGCAACGGAGCTATATCTGCAGATTTAAGTGCTGCTGGTATCTCCCCTGTATCCAGGCTCTTTCTCCATATTACGCTGAGTGCTCTCGCTACTGGTACTTTACATTTCTTTATGAATATTGAATTCCATGAGTCAGGCCCAGGAGCTGAGTGCATAGGCATATTATCAATTTCTCTTTCAAAGTCTTCCGAGTTTGTGGTAATATCCGTTATATTATCTGCAGCTTGAATGTCATTCATAAAGAAGCTGTCTGGGTCATCAACTTTCATGTTGTTTATTGGTGTGCTAAACATAGCCTCATACTGGCTTCTTAGAATTTCACTAATCTCTTTGTTGTCCTCTGTGTACGTACCTTCATTTGTAATTAACGGTCCAATACTGGTCGAGGTTTTGGATTTTGATTTTGCGTATGTGAAAAAATATTTCGGATTTTTCCTTATCTCTTGTATAGCTTTCTGTTCCAATTCCATTTCCTCAGACTCATATGATCGCTTCAACGTTTGTTCTATTTCCTCAATCTCCCTGCTTAGGCTTGTTTTCCTTGCTTGTGATAGTTGTGTCTGCCGAAGCATTTCCGTTATTTTTTTCCTTCTCCTGTACAGTCGTCTCCGTTCTCTTTCTAGAGTGGTCCTCTTTCTGCCCCTCCTCACAGGTACGTGCTTCAAGCAGACCTTGTAAGCTTCAGCTGTCAGTTGAGCTATTCCCTGTGTGGGAGTTTTGTCGCTTAAGACCGTCTCCCATTGAATGGTTGCAAGGTCTACATTTATTTTTTCCCAGTCAATCCTCTTATTGTTGAAATTGAATTGATTGAATATTCCTTCTCGCTTGTTGGGTCTCTTAGACCTACTTCCGTTATTTATGCTAGTTCGCACTTCAATGAGCTTATGGTCTGAGTATGAAGTATCTGAGATTGTGATATCCCTGATTAGTTCATCATTGTTTGTGAATAACAAGTCTAGTGTGTTTTCGTTCCTAGTTGGTTCTGTAATCTGTTGATTGAGCGAGAATTTGTCACAGAATCTCAAAAGTTCTCTAACCTGTGGTTGGTTATTTCCCGGGTCATTCCCTGCTATGATATTTGTGTTTGCCGTTCTCCATCTTAGACTCGGTAAATTGAAATCTCCAAGAAAGATAATATCTGGAGCTGGGTTTGCTAGGTTGTCAAGTATGTTCTCTATTTTGTGCATCTGTTCTGTGAATTCCTCAATCGTTGTATCTGGCGGTTTATATATTAGAATAATAATTAGGTTTAGTTTCTCTACCTTCATTCCAAGTACCTCTACCACCTCATTAGTTGAATTTAATAGTTCTGTGCATACCAGGTCTTCTTTAATATACAGACCTACTCCTCCATTTGACCTAGTTTTTCTATCACATCTATATAGATTATAATTTGGAATCCAGATTTCACCATCCATGTAATCTTTTGTATGAGTTTCCGTGAATGCCCCAAATATTGAGTTTGACTCTAATAGAAGGCCATTTATGAACTTTACTTTATTTCTTGACTTTGGCTTTAAACCTTGAATGTTTGCAAATATGAATGATTGTCCATATTGTGTGTCACTTCTGGAAGGTTTTGGTAGTTCTCCCTCCTCTCTACCCTGATCCAGGGTGTGTTGTTGTGGCAATGGTTTGTCCAGTTTTGGAAGTGATACTGGGGAGTGTGGTAGTCTCTGTGTAGTTGGGGGGTGTAGTATGTGTGGGCTTGATGACGAACTGTAGTCCAGTCTTGGGCATTTCCCCCTCTCCATCCGTACTCCTGCCACGTTTCTGCCTGTCTGTTTCTCCCTCTGTTTGTACCTGCCTCTAAAAAATTTTCAGGGCTATTATGTTGGACTTCTTCTCTTATATGGCGCTGTGTACCTCTGACGTGGAAATCGGGGCAGTGAAGATCGTAGCATTTCCTCTCATTGACTGAGAGTGTGCATAGCTTAGGGTGAAAATATCTACACTCTGTATCAAAACGACATCTGCCTTTCCCTAACCAGTTTCGGCATTTCCGTGGGTGCATGAATGAGCATTCCGTGCCTCTGGGCCCATATCTACACTGTCCTTTTGCATAATACCAGCAAATATTTTCATTTGTGATTGTATTATTCTTGTTTGTACCCGTGCACGACTTGGCTACCTCTGTGTTTTTTGTTCCAACTTTCTCGTTTCTGCATTCATTCTCGGTATTGCCCTTATCTTTCTCCTTGTTGCTTTCGTCTTTCTCATTTGTGTTCTCATTCGTCTCATTTTTTCTCTCCTTATTCATATCACCAGTGTGCTCTACAATATTGCCTTCATTTTTGTGTACCTCGACACTATACCCTTCTACATTGCTACTTTGACTCTCTAACTTCTCAGTCCCTGGGTTGTGTTCAGAGTTCGTTGCTGTCTTTATATACTCTGCATATATTTCTGGTAGTTTTTGTGTGAATTGTAGCCTGTGTACTTCAGGAATGTTATTCATTAGTTTGGTGATGTTTTCCCACAACTGTCTGTCTCTTTGACAGATCCAGTAGTTACCTTCCCGGTTTGCATATTGTGTAGGTAATCCTGTACAACTCAGGTGAAACCTTATGTTACAAATGTTACATACAATGCCTACAACACTCTTCCGAAGTGACTTAAGGCAGCCTCCACACACCTCCATGTTGGGTTTGTGATGTTATAATAATATATGCATATATTTAAGTATTATATGTATGTATATATAATATGTATCCAGTATATTTATAATATTACATATGTTTATTTGTTCAAGTTTATGTGGGGGTACTTATCGCCTTGTGGAGAAAATATGGTCGTCTTGGGACCGTCCAGTTGACCGTTGTTTGTCCCAGGTCGGGGGCAGGATGGGCAACCAGGATGTCACTGGTTGCCAGTTACTTGATTTATACACTGATTATGTGCCTGTAATATCCTAAGGGAATTTCTGCTTTCTTCCGGCTTGCAATGTTATTCACTTACTCTATTACTAGTTCCTAGCTCCACTTTCCCGTATTACCGTATATATTGCCAGTATATTATCACTGAGGGAGTATACTGTTACTGCGGGACGTCCTCTACACTGTGTAGGCCTCGTGGCTGTGTAATAAACAGCCTAGTGTGATGCCTCCTCCACAACTTTACATTTATACTTTTTCTTTGTACAATTCTCTAACACTATCCACTAATTTATATGTTGTGTTACACGTTCCACTTCACTGTTCAACGTATCACTGCTCGCTATATTTGATATATATCGCTTATGCCTGTACACATGAGCCTGGTGGCACTGGCTCACCACGTGGGACCACCTTTATTCTGTATTTAACTCAAATTTCCATTGTTAATTTCTGTATTCTATTTTCCTACGGGTCACTATGCACTTGGTGATCACTGTGGGCCGTAATCCAGGGTTGTAATCCTAAAAAAGCCCGGTTTATTCCAGTGTTTTAACGGAGCGCGACGACGACACGTCTGTCCCCTCCCCCGCGAACTACTCCACCTCCACAGTGGGCGCCGGGCTGGGAGTGTCACAGTGGGCGCCGGGCAGGGAGTGTCACAGTGGGCGCCAGGCAGGGAGTGTCACAGTGGACGCCGGGCTGGGTGTGTCACAGTGGGCGCCGGGCTGGGAGTGTCACAGTGGGCGCCGGGCTGGGAGTGTCACAGTGGGCGCCGGGCTGGGTGTGTCACAGTGGGCGCCTGGCAGGGTGTGTCACAGTGGGCGCCGGGCTGGGAGTGTCACAGTGGGCGCCGGGCTGGGTGTGTCACAGTGGGCGCCGGGCTGGGAGTGTCACAGTGGGCGCCGGGCTGGGTGTGTCACAGTGGGCGCCGGGCTGGGAGTGTCACAGAGTAGTAGGGAGTAAGAGCCACAGACGATATTTTTTTTTTGGGAGAGGACCCCTGTGGACTGTAAGAGCCACAGACGATATTTTTTTTTCAGAAAATATCGTCTGTGGCTCTTAGGGGTTTTCAGGCAAATTTGGGGAGTCACAGATTTGGAAGTAAGGAATTCTTATGAGAAAAATAATTTCCGAGATCTTAGAAGTTTGTTAATCATTCTTATGATGAAAATAAGTAGGAAAATCTTAAAGAAAAGTTTTAGAAAAAATCGTGTTTGTGTCACAGCATTTCCAGGTAAACTCTATGGACAACCTTTGCCCGTTTTCAATCACACATTTGTAAAAGGACCATTTTCAGAGAATATTGTCTTAGATGTTTTGTTAAGGAAAACAGACAACTTATCCATAACAATTAGTTTTATATCCATTTACGGCTATTTCATCTGTAAAGACCAAATTGATCAGAGCCCAGTTTTAAGCTCATATTTCATCAGAGTCCAGTTTATACCGAAAATTCGCCAGAGTCTACTTTGAGAGCAATATTCGTCAGAGACAGTTTTAGCTCATATTTCATCAGAGACCATTTTATACCTAAAAATGAACAGAGTCCACTTTGTCAGCAAAATTAGTCAGAGACAGTACTTAGCTCTTATTTCATCAGAGTCCAGTTTTCTAGCAAAATTCGCCAGAGTCTACTTTGTGCCAAAATATTCAGAGTCCAGTTCATGATCGAAATTAATCAGAGTCCAGTTTTCTAGCAAAATTCGCCAGAGTCTACTTTGTGCCAAAATATTCAGAGTCCAGTTCATGATCGAAATTAATCAGAGTCCAGTTTTCTAGCAAAATTCGCCAGAGTCTACTTTGTGCCAAAATATTCAGAGTCCAGTTCATGATCGAAATTAATCAGAGTCCAGTTTTCTAGCAAAATTCGCCAGAGTCTACTTTGTGCCAAAATATTCAGAGTCCAGTTCATGATCGAAATTAATCAGAGTCCAATTAAAGACCCAAATTTGGCAGAGACCACATTTTCGCTACTAGCAGTCCAATCCCCCTGAAATTTTAAACAGTCATATTTCAGACGTAGTAAATAAGATCAAGTCAGTTACAGAGCTCCAGCTCTTGTCCCCCTGTATTTGCATATTTTCTCTATATTCACTGTGTTCTTCGTATTCTCATCCGTGTTCACTCCATGTTCTACAAATGTTCACAGTCCCATTCAGTTCATATTTTCACAAGTATCTCCATTTTTTCTGTAATCTTTCTCTTAGTCTCATTATGTTCTCTACAAAGTCTAGTCATATTTTCTGTTTTCATGTTCATCACATGTTCTCTTTACAACTTTTATACTCAATATTCATGCTAACTTCCATATTTTGTGTTCTTTGTCAATATTCATGTTCCTCTACAAGTTCATGTTCCTCACAAGATCACTTCGTTTTTCACCTTCACTTACATGTTTTCTACATTCTTTGTCATATTCTCCATGTTCTTCACAAGTCCATTGTTCATTCTTTGTATTCCCTATTCTCCTTATCATGTTTTCATGTTCTCTGTAAGTTCATATTCCCAGCATGTTCACTGTATTCATCAACTTTTTCTTACATGTTTTCTGTGTTCACCGTATGTTCACTGTGTTCATTCCCCTACTTAACCTCAATTTTTTATGATCTTTGTTTCTTTTAACCAATTTGTTTCTTCCATTCACTAACTAGTTCTTTGTCAAATAATATTATACTGCATTACAGTTTCCTCAACAATTTTAGTCACCCAGTTTTTATTTGCAAAACTATGTCAAAGTAATTCTCGTAGTCAACTTAATAGTTCTACCAGCCATGTTCTTAAACAAATCTACACTTTATTCAGTTCCAAATTTACAAAGACAAACCTTTCTTGTAACTTCTTAACTAAAAATCTTTCGCCAATCAACTGAAACATAGTCACTTTCCTCATTTCTCAACTAACTTATTATCCAGTCAACTAAAAATAGTCAGAAATATCCTCGTTCAACACTGTTCTTAACTAAAACAACCTTTCTCTTAGCTAAAAATTGTCAAAGGAAACTTTTTCAGCACTTTCTTAACAGGCGCTATGTTTCATCAAGAAAAATTGTCAAAGGAATCTTTCCAGCACTGTTCTTAACTAAACTTATTCCCCAGTCATCAGAAAATAACCGTGTTCTTCATGTTTCATTGTCATTTCATAACTAAAATTATCGGCCAATCATCAGAAAAAGTCATGTTCATCATGTTTTTGGCTTTTTGCTCAACTAAAAGTATTCATCGGCCAACTAAAAATAGTTAGTTCATCATGTTTCCTTGTCATTTCTTAACTGAAATATCACTTCTCTCATTTAAAATAGTCATGTGTAGTCTCTTTCAACACCGTTCTTAGCTAAAACAACCTTTCGCTTAGCTAAAAATTGTCAAAGGAAACTTCTTTCAGCACTGTTCATAACTAACTTTATCCATCGTCAAGTAAAAAATATAGTCAAAGATATCTTTCATCACTGTTCTTAACTGATATTATACTTTGGGGAGCACAAAAATAGTCTCCCTCGTCATGTTTTGGCTTTTGCTCAACTAAAAGAGTCAAATGTAACTTTTTCAACACTTTCATAACTAAAATTATATGTCGCTAAGTAAGAAAAAAATAGTCAAAATGTAACTTTTTCAGCACTTTCGTAAAAATTATATGTCGTTAAGTAAGAAAAATAGTCAAAGGTGCTCTCCGTAACACCAAAGTTACTCTTCGAGATAACAAAAAGACGCTCTCAAACACTCAAAAATTTACTCGCATCCTCAAAGTTATTCTCAGAGTCATCAAAAAGTTAATCTCAGTCATCAAAATGCTATTCTCCAAGTAGCCTTTCATTCATCAGAGAACTTTCTAAGACATCTTCGTTCATTAAAGTTAATCTCAGAGGCATAAAAGTTTTTCTCGGAGCTATCAAAAGTTAATCTCTAAAACAACAAAAGTTAATCTCTGTCATCAAAGTTGATCTGCAAGATATCTTCGAGTCATCAAAGTTACTTTTCATTACATCAAAGACGCATTCAAATACTACCCATGTTCTCAGAAGTCATTCTCAAAGTTATTCAAAGAGCTAACAAAAGTTATTCTCAGAGTCACCTTCGTTCTTCAGAGAAACTTTCCAAAACATCTTTGTTCATAAAAGTTATTCTCAGAGTCATCAGAAAGTTAATCTCAGTCATCAAAATGCTATTCTCTAAGTAACCTTTCGTTCATCAGAGAATCTTTCTAAGACATCTTCGTTCATTAGAGTTAATCTCAGAGGCATAAAAGTTATTCTCAGAGCTATCAAACTTGTTCTCGATGCCATCAAAAAAGTATTTTCTCGTTCATCAAAGTTAATCTCAGAGTTAACAAAGGTAATCTCTAACTCACTTTCGTTCAACATATTAATTCCCTAAGTCCTCAAAGTTATTCTCTAAGACAACAAAGTCTTTCTCAGAGCTATCAAACTTGTTCTCAAAGTCATCAAAGTTATTCACAGAGTCATCAAAGTTAATCTAAGACATCATTTTTCATCAAAGATATTCTCTCTAAACCATCAATGTTCTTCTCTAAGACATAAAAGTTATTCTCAGAGTCACCTTCGTTCGTCAGAGAAACTTTCAAAACATCTTTGTTCATCAAACTTGTTTTCAAAGTCATCAAAAGTTAATCTAAGACATCTTCTTTCATCAAAGTTATTTTCAGAGACATCTAAAGTTATTCTCAGAGCTATCAAACTTGTTCTCAGAGTCATCAAATGTTATTCTCGAAGTCATCAAAGTTATTTTCAGAGACATCTAAAGTTAATTTCTATGTTATAAAGTTATTCTCAGAGACATCTAAAGTTAATCTTGGTCATCAAAGTTGTTCTCTAAACATCAATGTTGTTCTCCAAGACATCAAAGATGTTCTCAAAATCATAAAAGTTATTCCCAGAGCTATCAAAGTTAATCTCAGAGTTATCCAAAGATATTCTCATGTCCACAAAAGTTATTCCAAGAGACGTCAAAGTTGTTTCAAAGACATCAAAGTTAATCTCAGAGTTATCCAAAGACATTCTCAGAGACATCTAAAGTTATTCTCTAAGACATCAAAGTTGTTCTAAGAGTTATCAAAAGTTATTCTCAGTCATGATATGTTATTCTCTAACTCACTTCCATTCATCAAAGACATTCTTTAAGTCCTGAAAGTTATTCTCTAAGACAACAAAGTCTTTCTCAGAGCTACCAAAGATGTTCTCTAAATCATAAAAGTTAATCTTAACTCACCTTCGTTCATTAGAGAAACTTTCCAATCCATATTCGTTGACCGGAGTTATTCTCAGAGTCATCAAAGCGATCTCTAATTCATCTTCGTTCTCCAAAGTTGTTCTCTAAGACACCTTCATTCATCAAAGAAACTCTCCTTCTTCCATCATGTTATTCTTTAAGACATCTTCAGTCATAAAATTTTCTCTCCAAAATGTAACTAGTTCAGCTTTTCATACCAAACCTGCATTTCTGTTAAAACATATTTTCTTAGTTGCTTTACCCTAAAACTGTTCTCTGAACTACACTGTTCAAACCTACGTAACCTATCCTCTCCACCCAATGTTACTTAGTTAACGTAACGTTCCTAAACCTAGCTTTACCTATCCTAACATACCTTACCTTACCTTCCCTATCTTACCTAACTTTACCTATCCTAACATAACTTACCTTACCTTCCCTAACTTAACCTAACTTTACCTATCCTAACTTAACTTGCCTTTCATAACCTAACTTTACCTATCCTAACATAACTTACCTTACCTTCCCTATCTTACCTAACTTTACCTATCCTAACATAACTTACCTTACCTTCCCTAACTTAACCTAACTTTACCTATCCTAACTTAACTTACCTTTCATAACCTAACTTTACCTAACATAACTTACCTTACCTTCCCTAACTTAACCTAACTTTACCTATCCTAACTTAACTTGCCTTTCATAACCTAACTTTACCTATCCTAACATAACTTACCTTACCTTCCCTATCTTACCTAACTTTACCTATCCTAACATAACTTACCTTACCTTCCCTAACTTAACCTAACTTTACCTAACCTAACTTAACTTACCTTTCATAACCTAACTTTACCTAACATAACTTACCTTACCTTCCCTAACTTAACCTAACTTTACCTATCCTAACTTAACTTACCTAACTTATTCTGCTTAACATAACTTACCTTACCTTCCCTATCTTACCTAACTTTACCTATCCTATCCTAACCTAACTTGTCTTACCTAACTTAATCTTACTTTCCCAAACTGATGTATCCTAACTTATCTAGTCCAACCAGACATGATCTAACTTAAGTATTCCTTCTTGTCTTTGTGTTTCGTCAATCATTGTCTCATATTCATTTACTCATTTCATTAGTTAATTTCTCAAATGGTCACTTATGCATTTCAAGTGCTATTTGTTAGAGATTGGATATTTAAGCATTTCAAAGAATTTTTGTTATATATGGGAACTCACTCGTTTCAAGGGATAATTTCTCAAATGGACGTTTTTGCATTTCAAGTGTTATTTGTTTAAGATTGGGTATTTAACCATTTCAAAGGATTTTTGTTATATATGGGAACTCACTCGTTTCAAGGGCTAATTTCTCAAATGGTCATTTTTTGCAGATCAAGGGTTATTTGTTAAAGTTCATCAAGTTGCCCATAAGTTGTATTTATTATGTTTGTTACCATATGTTCTTATTCCCCAACCCCTTAACCTAACCTCTTGTAATCTTAGTGTATTAGTAGGTTCTATCTTATGTTCTTATTCCCCAACCCTTTAACCTAACCTTTCAGATGTAGTTTGTTGAATATATTATCCTTTTCATAACCTTTCAGATGTAGTTTTGTTTCTCCTTTTTGTATATTTTTACCCAAACCCACCATCCCACTTAACCATCTTTCCTTCTTTACTTTGATTCTCCTACTCCTTCTAACCCTCCTTTTCTATCTCTCTCCCTTATTCTCTCTCTTCCTCCCCCTCTCTCTCCCTCATTTGCTCAAATGCTCTCTTGTTTCTCAAATTCAAGTCTTATTGCTCCCATTCTCACACCCTCATTCTCATTCACTTAGTTTTTCTTTTTCTCAATTCAATTCTTAGTGCTCCCATGCCCACACTCTCTCTCATTCTCTCTTCTTTGGTCCCATTTTCTTCCGCCCCCTCTCTCTTACTCCTTGCTCTTCTTTCATGCTCTCACTCCCTTGAGCTCTTGTTTCTCAATTTCAAGTCTTAGTAGATCTGATTCTTTACTATTGTAATTTTTATTATTACTATGATAAAGAATGAACTTATATGTGAAAACAAAGTAAAGAAGGAAAGAAGGTTAAGTGGGATGGTGGGTTTGGGTAAAAATATACAAAAAGGAGAAACAAAACTACATCTGAAAGGTTATGAAAAGGATAATATATTCAACAAACTACATCTGAAAGGTTAGGTTAAAGGGTTGGGGAATAAGAACATAAGATAGAACCTACTAATACACTAAGATTACAAGAGGTTAGGTTAAGGGGTTGGGGAATAAGAACATATGGTAACAAACATAATAAATACAACTTATGGGCAACTTGATGAACTTTAACAAATAACCCTTGATCTGCAAAAAATGACCATTTGAGAAATTAGCCCTTGAAACGAGTGAGTTCCCATATATAACAAAAATCCTTTGAAATGGTTAAATACCCAATCTTAAACAAATAACACTTGAAATGCAAAAACGTCCATTTGAGAAATTATCCCTTGAAACGAGTGAGTTCCCATATATAACAAAAATTCTTTGAAATGCTTAAATATCCAATCTCTAACAAATAGCACTTGAAATGCATAAGTGACCATTTGAGAAATTAACTAATGAAATGAGTAAATGAATATGAGACAATGATTGACGAAACACAAAGACAAGAAGGAATACTTAAGTTAGATCATGTCTGGTTGGACTAGATAAGTTAGGATACATCAGTTTGGGAAATTAAGATTAAGTTAGGTAAGACAAGTTAGGTTAGGATAGGATAGGTAAAGTTAGGTAAGATAGGGAAGGTAAGGTAAGTTATGTTAAGCAGAATAAGTTAGGTAAGTTAAGTTAGGATAGGTAAAGTTAGGTTAAGTTAGGGAAGGTAAGGTAAGTTATGTTAGGTAAAGTTAGGTTATGAAAGGTAAGTTAAGTTAGGTTAGGTAAAGTTAGGTTAAGTTAGGGAAGGTAAGGTAAGTTATGTTAGGATAGGTAAAGTTAGGTAAGATAGGGAAGGTAAGGTAAGTTATGTTAGGATAGGTAAAGTTAGGTTATGAAAGGCAAGTTAAGTTAGGATAGGTAAAGTTAGGTTAAGTTAGGGAAGGTAAGGTAAGTTATGTTAGGTAAAGTTAGGTTATGAAAGGTAAGTTAAGTTAGGATAGGTAAAGTTAGGTTAAGTTAGGGAAGGTAAGGTAAGTTATGTTAGGATAGGTAAAGTTAGGTAAGATAGGGAAGGTAAGGTAAGTTATGTTAGGATAGGTAAAGTTAGGTTATGAAAGGCAAGTTAAGTTAGGATAGGTAAAGTTAGGTTAAGTTAGGGAAGGTAAGGTAAGTTATGTTAGGATAGGTAAAGTTAGGTAAGATAGGGAAGGTAAGGTAAGGTATGTTAGGATAGGTAAAGCTAGGTTTAGGAACGTTACGTTAACTAAGTAACATTGGGTGGAGAGGATAGGTTACGTAGGTTTGAACAGTGTAGTTCAGAGAACAGTTTTAGGGTAAAGCAACTAAGAAAATATGTTTTAACAGAAATGCAGGTTTGGTATGAAAAGCTGAACTAGTTACATTTTGGAGAGAAAATTTTATGACTGAAGATGTCTTAAAGAATAACATGATGGAAGAAGGAGAGTTTCTTTGATGAATGAAGGTGTCTTAGAGAACAACTTTGGAGAACGAAGATGAATTAGAGATCGCTTTGATGACTCTGAGAATAACTCCGGTCAACGAATATGGATTGGAAAGTTTCTCTAATGAACGAAGGTGAGTTAAGATTAACTTTTATGATTTAGAGAACATCTTTGGTAGCTCTGAGAAAGACTTTGTTGTCTTAGAGAATAACTTTCAGGACTTAAAGAATGTCTTTGATGAATGGAAGTGAGTTAGAGAATAACATATCATGACTGAGAATAACTTTTGATAACTCTTAGAACAACTTTGATGTCTTAGAGAATAACTTTAGATGTCTCTGAGAATGTCTTTGGATAACTCTGAGATTAACTTTGATGTCTTTGAAACAACTTTGACGTCTCTTGGAATAACTTTTGTGGACATGAGAATATCTTTGGATAACTCTGAGATTAACTTTGATAGCTCTGGGAATAACTTTTATGATTTTGAGAACATCTTTGATGTCTTGGAGAACAACATTGATGTTTAGAGAACAACTTTGATGACCAAGATTAACTTTAGATGTCTCTGAGAATAACTTTATAACATAGAAATTAACTTTAGATGTCTCTGAAAATAACTTTGATGACTTCGAGAATAACATTTGATGACTCTGAGAACAAGTTTGATAGCTCTTTGAATAACTTTAGATGTCTCTGAAAATAACTTTGATGAAAGAAGATGTCTTAGATTAACTTTTGATGACTTTGAAAACAAGTTTGATGAACAAAGATGTTTTGAAAGTTTCTCTGACGAACGAAGGTGACTCTGAGAATAACTTTTATGTCTTAGAGAAGAACATTGATGGTTTAGAGAGAATATCTTTGATGAAAAATGATGTCTTAGATTAACTTTGATGACTCTGTGAATAACTTTGATGACTTTGAGAACAAGTTTGATAGCTCTGAGAAAGACTTTGTTGTCTTAGAGAATAACTTTGAGGACTTAGGGAATTAATATGTTGAACGAAAGTGAGTTAGAGATTACCTTTGTTAACTCTGAGATTAACTTTGATGAACGAGAAAATACTTTTTTGATGGCATCGAGAACAAGTTTGATAGCTCTGAGAATAACTTTTATGCCTCTGAGATTAACTCTAATGAACGAAGATGTCTTAGAAAGATTCTCTGATGAACGAAAGGTTACTTAGAGAATAGCATTTTGATGACTGAGATTAACTTTCTGATGACTCTGAGAATAACTTTTATGAACAAAGATGTTTTGGAAAGTTTCTCTGAAGAACGAAGGTGACTCTGAGAATAACTTTTGTTAGCTCTTTGAATAACTTTGAGAATGACTTCTGAGAACATGGGTAGTATTTGAATGCGTCTTTGATGTAATGAAAAGTAACTTTGATGACTCGAAGATATCTTGCAGATCAACTTTGATGACAGAGATTAACTTTTGTTGTTTTAGAGATTAACTTTTGATAGCTCCGAGAAAAACTTTTATGCCTCTGAGATTAACTTTAATGAACGAAGATGTCTTAGAAAGTTCTCTGATGAATGAAAGGCTACTTGGAGAATAGCATTTTGATGACTGAGATTAACTTTTTGATGACTCTGAGAATAACTTTGAGGATGCGAGTAAATTTTTGAGTGTTTGAGAGCGTCTTTTTGTTATCTCGAAGAGTAACTTTGGTGTTACGGAGAGCACCTTTGACTATTTTTCTTACTTAACGACATATAATTTTTACGAAAGTGCTGAAAAAGTTACATTTTGACTATTTTTTTCTTACTTAGCGACATATAATTTTAGTTATGAAAGTGTTGAAAAAGTTACATTTGACTCTTTTAGTTGAGCAAAAGCCAAAACATGACGAGGGAGACTATTTTTGTGCTCCCCAAAGTATAATATCAGTTAAGAACAGTGATGAAAGATATCTTTGACTATATTTTTTACTTGACGATGGATAAAGTTAGTTATGAACAGTGCTGAAAGAAGTTTCCTTTGACAATTTTTAGCTAAGCGAAAGGTTGTTTTAGCTAAGAACGGTGTTGAAAGAGACTACACATGACTATTTTAAATGAGAGAAGTGATATTTCAGTTAAGAAATGACAAGGAAACATGATGAACTAACTATTTTTAGTTGGCCGATGAATACTTTTAGTTGAGCAAAAAGCCAAAAACATGATGAACATGACTTTTTCTGATGATTGGCCGATAATTTTAGTTATGAAATGACAATGAAACATGAAGAACACGGTTATTTTCTGATGACTGGGGAATAAGTTTAGTTAAGAACAGTGCTGGAAAGATTCCTTTGACAATTTTTCTTGATGAAACATAGCGCCTGTTAAGAAAGTGCTGAAAAAGTTTCCTTTGACAATTTTTAGCTAAGAGAAAGGTTGTTTTAGTTAAGAACAGTGTTGAACGAGGATATTTCTGACTATTTTTAGTTGACTGGATAATAAGTTAGTTGAGAAATGAGGAAAGTGACTATGTTTCAGTTGATTGGCGAAAGATTTTTAGTTAAGAAGTTACAAGAAAGGTTTGTCTTTGTAAATTTGGAACTGAATAAAGTGTAGATTTGTTTAAGAACATGGCTGGTAGAACTATTAAGTTGACTACGAGAATTACTTTGACATAGTTTTGCAAATAAAAACTGGGTGACTAAAATTGTTGAGGAAACTGTAATGCAGTATAATATTATTTGACAAAGAACTAGTTAGTGAATGGAAGAAACAAATTGGTTAAAAGAAACAAAGATCATAAAAAATTGAGGTTAAGTAGGGGAATGAACACAGTGAACATACGGTGAACACAGAAAACATGTAAGAAAAAGTTGATGAATACAGTGAACATGCTGGGAATATGAACTTACAGAGAACATGAAAACATGATAAGGAGAATAGGGAATACAAAGAATGAACAATGGACTTGTGAAGAACATGGAGAATATGACAAAGAATGTAGAAAACATGTAAGTGAAGGTGAAAAACGAAGTGATCTTGTGAGGAACATGAACTTGTAGAGGAACATGAATATTGACAAAGAACACAAAATATGGAAGTTAGCATGAATATTGAGTATAAAAGTTGTAAAGAGAACATGTGATGAACATGAAAACAGAAAATATGACTAGACTTTGTAGAGAACATAATGAGACTAAGAGAAAGATTACAGAAAAAATGGAGATACTTGTGAAAATATGAACTGAATGGGACTGTGAACATTTGTAGAACATGGAGTGAACACGGATGAGAATACGAAGAACACAGTGAATATAGAGAAAATATGCAAATACAGGGGGACAAGAGCTGGAGCTCTGTAACTGACTTGATCTTATTTACTACGTCTGAAATATGACTGTTTAAAATTTCAGGGGGATTGGACTGCTAGTAGCGAAAATGTGGTCTCTGCCAAATTTGGGTCTTTAATTGGACTCTGATTAATTTCGATCATGAACTGGACTCTGAATATTTTGGCACAAAGTAGACTCTGGCGAATTTTGCTAGAAAACTGGACTCTGATTAATTTCGATCATGAACTGGACTCTGAATATTTTGGCACAAAGTAGACTCTGGCGAATTTTGCTAGAAAACTGGACTCTGATTAATTTCGATCATGAACTGGACTCTGAATATTTTGGCACAAAGTAGACTCTGGCGAATTTTGCTAGAAAACTGGACTCTGATTAATTTCGATCATGAACTGGACTCTGAATATTTTGGCACAAAGTAGACTCTGGCGAATTTTGCTAGAAAACTGGACTCTGATGAAATAAGAGCTAAGTACTGTCTCTGACTAATTTTGCTGACAAAGTGGACTCTGTTCATTTTTAGGTATAAAATGGTCTCTGATGAAATATGAGCTAAAACTGTCTCTGACGAATATTGCTCTCAAAGTAGACTCTGGCGAATTTTCGGTATAAACTGGACTCTGATGAAATATGAGCTTAAAACTGGGCTCTGATCAATTTGGTCTTTACAGATGAAATAGCCGTAAATGGATATAAAACTAATTGTTATGGATAAGTTGTCTGTTTTCCTTAACAAAACATCTAAGACAATATTCTCTGAAAATGGTCCTTTTACAAATGTGTGATTGAAAACGGGCAAAGGTTGTCCATAGAGTTTACCTGGAAATGCTGTGACACAAACACGATTTTTTCTAAAACTTTTCTTTAAGATTTTCCTACTTATTTTCATCATAAGAATGATTAACAAACTTCTAAGATCTCGGAAATTATTTTTCTCATAAGAATTCCTTACTTCCAAATCTGTGACTCCCCAAATTTGCCTGAAAACCCCTAAGAGCCACAGACGATATTTTCTGAAAAAAAAATATCGTCTGTGGCTCTTACAGTCCACAGGGGTCCTCTCCCCAAAAAAAAAAAATCGTCTGTGGCTCTTACTCCCTACTACTTCACAGAGGGCGCCGGGCAGGGAGTGTCACAGTGGGCGCCGGGCAGGGTGTGTCACAGTGGGTGCCGGGCTGGGAGTGTCACAGTGGGCGCCTGGCTGGGAGTGTCACAGTGGGCGCCGGGCTGGGAGTGTCACAGTGGGCGCCAGGCTGGGAGTGTCACAGTGGGCGCCGGGCTGGGTGTGTCACAGTGGGCGCCGGGCTGGGAGTGTCACAGTGGGCGCCGGGCAGGGAGTGTCACAGTGGGCGCCAGGCAGGGAGTGTCACAGTGGACGCCGGGCGGGGAGTGTCACAGTGGGCGCCGGGCTGGGAGTGTCACAGTGGGCGCCAGGCAGGGAGTGTCACAGTGGGCGCCGGGCGGGGAGTGTCACAGTGGGCGCCGGGCTGGGTGTGTCACAGTGGGCGCCGGGCTGGGAGTGTCACAGTGGGCGCCGGGCTGGGAGTGTCACAGTGGGCGCCGGGCTGGGTGTGTCATAGTGGGCGCCTGGCAGGGTGTGTCACAGTGGGCGCCGGGCTGGGAGTGTCACAGTGGGCGCCGGGCTGGGTGTGTCACAGTGGGCGCCGGGCTGGGAGTGTCACAGTGGGCGCCGGGCTGGGTGTGTCACAGTGGGCGCCGGGCTGGGAGTGTCACAGTGGGCGCCGGGCAGGGAGTGTCACAGTGGGCGCCGGGCAGGGTGTGTCACAGTGGGTGCCGGGCTGGGAGTGTCACAGTGGGCGCCTGGCTGGGAGTGTCACAGTGGGCGCCGGGCTGGGAGTGTCACAGTGGGCGCCGGGCTGGGAGTGTCACAGTGGGCGCCGGGCTGGGAGTGTCACAGTGGGCGCCAGGCTGGGAGTGTCACAGTGGGCGCCGGGCTGGGTGTGTCACAGTGGGCGCCGGGCTGGGAGTGTCACAGTGGGCGCCGGGCAGGGAGTGTCACAGTGGGCGCCAGGCAGGGAGTGTCACAGTGGACGCCGGGCGGGGAGTGTCACAGTGGGCGCCTGGCAGGGTGTGTCACAGTGGGCGCCAGGCAGGGAGTGTCACAGTGTTCGCCGGGCGGGGAGTGTCACAGTGGGCGCCGGGCTGGGAGTGTCACAGTGGGCGCCAGGCAGGGAGTGTCACAGTGGGCGCCGGGCTGGGAGTGTCACAGTGGGCACCGGGCTGGGTGTGTCACAGTGGGCGCCAGGCAGGGAGTGTCACAGTGGGCGCCGGGCTGGGAGTGTCACAGTTTGCGCCGGGCTGGGAGAGTCACAGTGGGCGCCAGGCAGGGAGTGTCACAGTGGGCGCCAGGCTGGGAGTGTCACAGTGGGCGCCGGGCTGGGAGTGTCACAGTGGGCGCCGGGCTGGGTGTGTCACAGTGGGCGCCGGGCTGGGAGTGTCACAGTGGGCGCCGGGCTGGGAGTGTCACAGTGGGCGCCGGGCTGGGAGTGTCACAGTGGGCGCCGGGCTGGGTGTGTCACAGTGGGCGCCGGGCTGGGTGTGTCACAGTGGGCGCCGGGCTAGGAGTGTCACAGTGGGCGCCAGGCTGGGAGTGTCACAGTGGGCGCCAGGCAGGGAGTGTCACAGTGGGCGCCGGGCTGGGTGTGTCACAGTGGGCGCCGGGCTGGGAGTGTCACCGTGGGCGCCGGGCTGGGAGTGTCACAGTGGGCGCCGGGCTGGGTGTGTCACAGTGGGCGCCTGGCAGGGTGTGTCACAGTGGGCGCCGGGCTGGGAGTGTCACAGTGGGCGCCGGGCAGGGAGTGTCACAGTGGGCGCCGGGCTGGGAGTGTCACAGTGGGCGCCGGGCTGGGAGTGTCACAGTGGGCGCCGGGCAGGGTGTAACACGGGTTAGGTTCCTCTCTCTCTTTTTCCTTCTTTCTACTCCCTCTACCCGTATTCTTACTTATTATTCTCTACCAAGGGACTCCAAAACTTTTACCAAAGCCAACTCCACGCCACGTGGTCCTAAGACGATTGACCGACTTAGGATTCTACACCCAGTATGACGTGACCTAAGCTCTGAACAAAACCCTAGAGTCACCTCTGCTGCCACCACCAGACCAGTAAAAAGAAGAGCAATGATCGAGGTCTGGATCGATCACGCTAATTAATCAACCTTGGGGCTTGATCCCCACTATATACGATGACCTTGAGTGTGGAATAAATTACGCGGTAATGATAATTCCGATTCGATGTTAGAATCGGCGCCCAATACAACTCTGCCTCGTGTGGACCACGTGACCAGGACAAGTATACACATAACCAAATGGAGACAATAAAAATGCAAATTATTAACAAATTTAATTTATTAAAAGAAAACTAAAACAAAATCTAAAAATGTTCACTCCCTATCACTTTAACACTCCCTACTTGACCTGAATGGCAAATGAGAAGACTATTTCTATACATAACCATAGCAACTATACCTCTATGTTTCCCAGCTCTCGGTTTTGGGGCTGGTCTTGGGGAGAGGTAAGATGTTTTGACCTCTCCCAGCTGCTCGGCAGATCACACTGATCTCTCCCTTGTCTCGTCTACCCCAGACAAGAGTATTGTATCCTTCCGCCTAGTCAAAGTTCTACCCAGTTACTAGCAAGGTTTAAGTTATAACAATTAAACTCTGTTGTACTTAATTGATCCAGACTGGTTGAATTATTTTACTGAATTAGATTACACAAACATCTAACGGCAAAGCTGTTCCCGATCACAAAAATGGTTATTAAAACTTTGAGAAATATTAGACATGTCAACCCTGCTGACCTATGACCGCCGGTCACTCCGCCTTAAAAGTTAGATCTGATTCGTGACGTCACTGATGGTGACTTAAACTCAATAATTAGAATACTCTTGATATTGTATCCAGTACTATTATACAATACAATTTTAATGCAAAATGAATAAAGGCTAATTTTCTCTAAATTACTGAATACTATAGGATGATTCATTATACGCAGCTATGAACAAAGCGTCGGTTATTTCCACCGCGAATTCCCCTGGGGGTCAGGTCACCATGCGGCTCAGCTTCCCATTCTCTTTTGTCGATAAACCACTCTGGATTCTTACAACAGCCTAGTTTGTTACAACCCCCCCGCACAAGCACTTAGTAAACCTTGTTAATTTGTTAAAATTCACGAGGTTTAGTATCCAAACCCACAATTCAACTCATGCCACAAACAAAAGCTAACCTAACTAATAAAATTTGACAAATAATAGTCCAACATCATAATGAACATGTTCATATTTCATAAATTTCTCAGCTGTCAACTGACAGCAATCCTCTAATATCAGGAAACATACATCCTATCCTTACTGACATAGCTAAATAACATGTCCCTACTCTACCATCAAAAACTAGCTATTAAACTCTCTTGGCTCTTCACTAGCCAAGTCCATGTGTCCTCTAGAGCCGGCCACACCGTGCTCAAACAAACATTAAAGTTATATCATCAGACTGAACTTTCAGTCATCCGGGAGCGTACTACGGAACTATCAGTTCACATCCGTGTACTACCCACTCCCCATCAATGTCAACCTTGACATGTTAAGGAACACACCTAACGTTTATTACATGTATCTAAAAATAAAAAAAAAATTCCTATACTATATCACAGGTTTCAGCTGACTGTACAGCCAAGTGTTCTCACTCACTAGAAGTGTCAATGTTTATATTGGTCCGCCTCTCCTGTGTTCAAACATTCTGAAAAAAATAGCACAACATAATTTTCCATAACCGTTTGTTCTGGGCTGAGACAATTACACAGGGGCTTCGATTTTGATTACTGACCAATTTATAGAGTAAAATTCATATATTATACCAGAATTATTATTTTAAATCTGTTTTTCAACATTTATAAAGTATTGATTCTAAATCTGTTTTTCAACATTTAAACAAGTGTCCAGATGTTCTTTACACAGATGTTCAGAGCCAACTTTGTTGTTTGTATCAATTGTTCATATTGAGTAATCGAGAAAAAAAATCGATGCTGCTGGATGCTGAATGTAGTCGCTGACGATGACGGTGTCGATCTTGCTTCTTCATGTGTAGACATCAATACCTGGTCCTCTTGTACTCCCATCCGGTACTCCTGAATGACGACAGAGTGTAGTAGAGCGGAGTGCCAAGTGACAGCTGTAGAATACTGTTACTTCGGCCATTAATCTTGCTCTCGACAGTCCACACGCCTTCATATCAATCACAGTTCACACGGTAGTCTTGATGTTAAACTTGACGTCGCAGATGACCACAGCAGAGCAGGACTGGATGTACCAACGGTGTCTCTTAGCAGGAGTGATGTTAGAGGGTCGTGGAGGCGGGTTGCTTGTTTGCAGAACAGGTGAATCTCGTCTTCCATCATTGCTCACGTCATCTCAGGCGTTTCTTGATGTCACCAGGTTACTAGGCCGTAAACACCAACTGTGTATACCCTCGTACCGCCGACTTTAGGCCAAAGGAGACAATTTTGCGACCTTCTATTGGCGAGTCCCGGTACTCTGTAGGGAAACCGTGCCTTCCACTTGTGACCGCCTTAGTTCTGCTTTCTTGTTACTTCAGATGACGTAATCATTAATCTTCCGGCGAAATTCTTGAGTACTGCTACGTGCTTTCCATTTCTTGACCTCTCCTCCAACACTGCTGGAATGGCTGCAGTCTTGATGACGCAGCAGGTGGGTAGTGGTGATCTCGAGACAGCTACCCCGGCGTTGTATGGCACCTCCGGTGACTGCTATAATGTGGACAGCTCGCTGGCCCTGACAACCTCGTTAGTGACGTGAGGCGTCGGCCGGGTGACTCTTGGACAGTCACTCATCCCCAAAGTAACTGATGTATGGGTTACTGGGTCTGGTGGGGGGAGGGCTTTGTGTAACGTGCCTCCCCCCTCGGTCTTTACAGACAAGGGTTCACGTGTGGCTGGAACAACTGGGTCGGTGTACCAATCAGACCTGGGAACAGACAGACACAACACAGCGGAAGCATAGATATACTCTGGGTTTGGTGGAGGTGGAACCCCAGAGCACGGTAAAAGTTGCTACCTGAGTCAAGTATAGACATAGTACATCTCATTGCCTTTACAGGAAAATCTAATGAATACTAAATTATACTAACCAAGGAAGTTACTTTACTGTATAGCGGGAGATCTCGTCACCATAGGGTGGCGAGACTGCACCTGACTACTGATGAGCGATGACAGAGGGTCATCCTCATCTTCTGACTCGTCGGTGAAGCCATGAGTCAGCACTGCTGAGTCAGGAACTAGACCCGCTGAAGGCAGTTCTAATTCCTCTCTAGCATGATAATGTTTCAATTTATTCACGTGAATTGTCCTTTCCACCTGGTCCTCGAACACTCCTTTTATAACATGATTAACCGGCCCCGCCCTTTTAATTACTCTATATGGTCCTCGCCACCTCGGAGCTAGTTTCCTGCTCTGATTGGCGGGCGCAGCCTCATTCACTCTCAATACGAGGCTTCCTTCCGTCAACTCAAGAGGGCGCACTTTCTTGTCATAAAAATGAGCATACCGAGTCCGTGCCTTCTTGGACGCTTCAGCTGCAATATTCCATGCATTTCTCATTTTTCCAAGGACCTCTGAAGGATAGTCCTCCCCGTATGCAACATTATGTCTGTTAAGCAGACCTGACGGGAAATTGCATGAATTACCAGTAAACAAATGAAGTGGTTGGGTGTTAATTGATTGGTGGATGGCAGTATTCAAGGCGAACTGAACATAGGGTAGGTGTTCATCCCAGGTGTTTGCATCATGTTCAGCAAGGATTGCAAGCATATCCTTGACTGAACGATTAGTCCGTTCCGTCATTCCGTTTGCTTGTGGGTGGTAGGCTGTTGTAAAAGCCGAAGTTGTCTCTAAAATCTTACAAACTTCTCTAAATATATTCCCATTGAATTCTTGACCCCGGTCAGAGACTAAAACTTTAGGAGGTCCGAATACAGTAACGAACCTACGCAAGAACGCATCTGCAACCGTACGAGAATCCTTCTGAGGTAATGCAACTAGTGTAGTGTATCTAGACAGATGGTCAACTAGCACCAACACATATCTATTTCCTGAATGACTGTGGTGTAAGTCAATCAGATCGGCCCCCACACGATCTAACGGTTCACGAATTTCAGGAAATTCCTGAAGTGGGGCTTGTACCTTAAGGGTGCCTTTCCTCCTCTGGCAACGAGGGCACGACTTCACGAAATTGATTACCTCAGAAAGTAATCCTGGAAAATAAAATAGAGACTTTGCTTTTAAGTGCGTTTTAAAGATCCCCGGATGCCCTGCAATTTTTGAAGCATGCGCAAGCTTTAACGCTGATGACCGCAACGCGTCCGGAATAACTAGCTGAAATACTGCCCTATCATTCTGGCTATTGACATAATACAGGACGCCCTGTTTCATTTCAAAATCATGTATAGGTAAATTCTTTTTCTTTTTGGGGTATTTTCCTTCCTCTAAATACTCAATAATTTCTTTCCATCTAGGCTCGCTCATCTGGTATTCTCTCATTTTATCCGATGGAATGGTTTCAATATTTTCATTAATCTGCATTGCCGCTATATTTCTACTTAGCGTATCTGGCACAACATGTGCTGGACCAGGCTTGTACAAGATCTGGAATGAGTGGGCCGAAAGTTCGTGAGACCAGCGTGACATTCGTGGGCATTTCGTTCGCTTTTTAAATATGTGTGTTAATGCTCGATGGTCTGTGTAGATTACAAAATGCCGCTGAAATAGGTAAGGCTCGAAATACCTAACTGATTCTACTACTGCCAGTGCCTCCCGATCCGTAGCTGAATAGCGAACTTCAGGTCCTTTGACCTTCCTACTGAAATAGGCTACTGGATGGGGTAAATTATCTGCATCTCGCTGAATTAAGCACCCGCCAATAGCAATACCGCTGGCGTCAGTGTGCACTTCCCACTCTTTCTCAAAATCAGGAATAGCCAATACCGGTGTCGTGATTAGTTGGTCTTTCAGTTTGCGATAGGCCTCGTCATGTTCAGATTTCCACACAAACTTCGCATTTTTCTTTGTCAGATCAGTCAGGGGTGCTGAAATGCCAGCGAAACCTTCAATATGACGACGAAAATATCCGGCCGCCCCCAAAAACCTACGCACGTCCTTTGCTGTCCTTGGAATAGGCATGTCAGCAATGGCGCGGCAAGAATCTGGGTCAGGTCGGATACCGTCTGGGCACACCTGGAACCCCAGAAATTTGAATTTCTGAGCCGCCAGGGTGCACTTCTGAACATTCAGCCTGAAACCTGCCTGATCTAACAACTTCAAAGTCTCAGTCAAGTCCTGCAGGTGTTCCTCAAACGTCCTGGAATATATCACAACATCATCCAGGTACGCTAAAGAATGCCTACCCAGTACCGGACTAAGGATAAAGTTGATGGCCCTCTGAAACGACGAAGGCGCTGTCTTCAAACCAAACGGCATCCTACGGAATTGATAAGTGTGCCTACCATCCGAGAATGCTGTTTTTTCCCTATCTTGTTCTGCCACCGGAATCGCCCAATACGCCGATTTTGCGTCAAGAGTTGAGAAATACTTAGCAGCACCAAATTGATCTATTATCTCCTGTATTCGGGGCAACGGATACACATCACCCTTAGTTAATTCGTTCACCTTCCGGTAGTCAACACAGAAACGATAACTACCGTCCGGTTTCCGAACTAGCACAACAGGAGAGAGCCACGGTGACGTACTAGGCTCTATCACGCCCTGTCTCAACATTTTCTGGCACTCCTCCCTGATAATGTTCTTTGCCTGTTCCGGCAACCTCCACTGTCTTGTGTACACAGGCAAATGGTCACCAGTTGGAATGGTGTGCTCGATCTTATCAAGGAGACCAATCTGGTCATCCTCTGTCGCAAACAATTTCGGGAATTTTCGTAAAACTCCTCTCAGTGCCTTCCTATCCGCCTGTGCAACATGTTGCAAATCAAGTGCTGAAATTAATTTTTCCACTTCCTCTACATTCTGTGCAACATTTCTCGTTTCGTATTGTACTTTGGATGGAGTTTTAGTGTTCAACATATTCAGTGCACTACATTGTGCAGTGACGGCTGGCGTCTCAGCTGACTCATGGTGAAAGATTTCTGTGTCCTCCACCATGGTTCCCTGAGATACCCGATCACCTGCCCTGAAGCGAAAAGTCTTATGTGAAAGATTGACAACTGGAATGAGTGCACCTTTATCGAGCACTACAACTAAGTGATGAGGAATTAATAAACTATCACATCTCCCAGCCACCTGAAGGGTGGTACCTGGTTGTATGTGACGTCCCACGGCTACTTTAATAAATTTAACAGAATGTGGTGGGCAACTCTGTTTGGTCAATGCATGCAAGGCGCATGACCTCTTAACTGTGTCTGGAAGAGACTTAAAAATCAATTTTGGATAGTGCGCATTATATTTCAGCTTCCTCTTAATTGAAGCTACAACTGGGGGATGGTCGATCATCTCCACTGGGTAGGAAGTCTGTCCCAACTGCAACCTGCAGTTCCTAGCCCCTTTTTGAGCAGACAAGGAATAATTAAATCGCGACAGAAAATCAGTTCCCATTAAGATGTGACCAGGAAAATCAAGGTTCTCTACGATCGTACATGTGTGAGGCTGCAATCCCCCATCAATCTCAAAATTAACTGTACCTTGACCTACGATCTCAATCTTTTCCCCATTGACTGCTGTTAATGTCTTTGCGCAACGTTGAAGACGTGCATACTTAAAATTGCTGAAGGCTGACTTTTTAATGACCGTTGCCTGGCTTCCTGTATCAACAAAAGCTGTCAATCTCACACCTTCCACTTTCACCTCAAAAGTAGGCCTACCATCACTAGGAGCATGCTTTCATGCTCTCGTAATAGTGACTTTACAGTCCCTCTGTATGTGCCCACGCATCCCGCAGGAGTAACACCTACGCGGATCCCTGTTGTTACCCCGCGCAGGGTGGCTCGAACTTGCCGCTGAGGGCTGCCTCCTGCCTGATGAACCCGCGCCACAGTGACTCGGCTTGGCTCCCTCGCCTTTACTTACCGCCTCTACGTATGGCGACAACTGAGTGCCCGGCGTCTCCGTGCGCATCTGCCTGTCTAAGGCTGTGGCGGCCTGGGGTTGGGGTTGAGGTATGGTGTGGGTGGCCTCGGGTTGGGGTGTGGATGGAGGTTGGGGTTGAGGTATGGTGTGGGTGACCTCAGGCTGGGGTGTGGATTGAGGTTGGGGTGGGTATGGGGTGGCCTGGGGCTGGAATGAGTATGGGTATGGGTATGGGGTGGCCTGGGGTTGGAATGGGTATGGGTATGGGGTGGCCTGGGGTTGGAATGGGTATGGGTATGGGGTGGCCTGGGGTTGCAATGGGTATGGAGTGGCCTGGGGTTGGGGGAAGGGTTGGTATGGGAACTGAGGATGGGGTTGGTATGGGAATTGAGGATGGGGTTGGTATGGGAATTGAGGATGGGGTTGGGGTTGTTGTAGTGACGGATGAGGTGTACCTAGGTGTTGTGGTATTGGTGTTATGTTGGGTAGTTCCTTCTGTTGGTGTGGTTGTTCATGTTCCCGTTGAACGGGTTGCTGTTCTCTACCGAGCGAAGTGGGACGTCCTGCCATACTAACTGAGGCCCCCTGTCTACCCTGCTGGCATGGCGTCGATGTTATTTGTGGGGAACCCAAGACGGCTCTCCCCACTCATGGGACGACTCCTCGCAAGACTCCCCACTCATGTCAATAATAGTATCTCTCCGGGGATGGAAAGATACCCTCGACTGCCCAGTCCCATGCAGAACCCGTGAACTCGTCGCTTCAGTCCCACTGACCCCACCTGTGGTGCCAGTTGAGCTACCTGAGCGATCCCCAGTGGTGTCGGAAGAGGTGCTATCCTCTACACTCCCATTCCCACTGGTCCCTACTGACTGGTCATTATCTGGGTTAAACATTTTCTGTGATTCCTGGTGTGCCACGTCTCTTCTAAACTACCCTTTAGTACACCCTCGACCCGGACTCACTACAACCGTGATCTTACACAAAATAAAAAAAAATCACAACTCTCTTCTAAGAGAAAACTACTAAATTCCCAAAATAGGAAATACAACGATTTATCGAGAGAATCGCTGAAGTGAATCCAATGAATGAGTGTCTGCCCCGCACTCGTGTCTGACCGTGAAATATCCCGCAGTTCTATTGCTGAAACCTAAGTCCTTTACGTTAAAAAAATTAAAGAATCTAATTTATATAAAACAATTTAAATGATAACGCAACTAACGCGCAGCACTCGTGATGGATTAATAAAGAATATTTACTGTACCTGAATACTAAACGCACTTGAAGTGAGCAGCGTGGCCACTGATGACTGATGGAGCGGGACCAGCCGCGCTGAAAAAAAACTAAGTCCCGCGCTTTTTCGCTTAAACGCTGAAAAATCAAAATTTTGTTCTGAAGGAAAATAACTAGTTTTACGTTAATAAACCGCTCTAGCGATTAATATAGACACCCAGGACCTATAAATGCTTACTAAAAATTGAATTTTTATCAAAAAACTACGTTTTTACTCAATTGCTGGACTCTGCCAATTTTCCTGACTCCGAGGGAAAAAAATTTCTATCACCCCAAATATCACAAAACTCCTTTAATTCACAAAAATTTGGGTTTCTCGTTTCCAGATATAAATACGTTATTATTTACTACTGACGTTGTATACAGAACAATACTGACACTTCGGGCGGTTTCAACACTCACTAATTCGAATTTTCGTCAGAATCCGAGATTTTCACCTCAAATGGACTCTGACAAAATTACAACACGATTTTCTCGAAAAATAACTAAATTCGGCAAAAATGTAATTATCACTGTTTAATGCTTTACGAACAGAATTACGTCCCTTGCGCGCACTAGAGAGTAATACTGACCCCAGAATATACACGAAACATGAAAATCAATTTCCGCCAAAAAGTCAGATTCTAGCCCAAGCTGGACTTAGAAAATTTTCCACCTACGTTTCTACTGAAAACAGAATTCTAAGTCTACAAACACAATTTTACCGTCTTACTGGTAAAAACTAGAAAATATCACACGCATCGACTGGGGAATCCTAATGACACCCAGATCATACACGTGACCCACGAATACAAATTAATTACAGTTAACGACTTTCCGACATCGACTTAGCCGAAAACTTATCCCAAAATACTTAGAAATATACCACGGACTCTATTAAGCATTTACACGCAACTTACTATCCCTTAAACTCCTTCACTTACCTATCGTGACCGACATATAGCCCTAAGTCCAGAGGATTAACAACACTCTAGCAACAACACCTCTGACTTAGACTAATACAACAGGGAATAGCCAAGCTTAACGTACGCACTTAGCCTAATATGCAAGAAAACGCTAAACACTTGGGAAAATTTTTTAACCGGGGATTGAATGTAAGGGAAAAAAAATTAATCTCTAGAACAATGAAAATAAACGGAAATTACTTTATAAATTGAAGTATACTTAATTAAAAAATGCACTCGACTTAATCCTATAATTGTTCCTACCGGCTCGCCGTACCACACCTAGCCTAGGGGCCACACCCTCTAGGTTCCAACAGAGCGACACGCAGCTTTCAGCAACAATTATGACTAGGGACGACTCAACCTCCACTAAGTGTGCGATCACTTAGTTGTTGAATCGCTGCTAGGTAGGTTACTAGTCCGTCCCTCGGAGGCCGCAACGCCCTTCACGGATTACGTTTTTCCTAGCGTTTTGGGTCGTCTAATAACGCCCTCGGACTATCTACTGGCGTCCCACAGATATATCCGCCCCCGACAGCCCTCAAGGAACTGCTGTTGAGAGTATGGTGGCTCCCAACACCTCTGAATTAATTGCAATGGGTCGAGTATGGTACCCAGTCCAATCAACTCGGAGCGGTCTCCTTTTCAATAAATCTATTTTAACAGCCTAATCTTACTAACTAACCTTAATCATATCAGCCCGCATGACCCAAGATTCGCCAATCCCCACTCAAACGCACTGTTGTGGGGCGCACTGCTAATCCTGGCCCGCGGCTGTCTCCTTAGCATCCGCGCACGTGTTCGAACGGCTAGACGCGTGAGCCTTTCAACAATTTCAAACAAAATTGTTGAAACCACCGCTGTGCACCATTGTAACACGGGTTAGGTTCCTCTCTCTCTTTTTCCTTCTTTCTACTCCCTCTACCCGTATTCTTACTTATTATTCTCTACCAAGGGACTCCAAAACTTTTACCAAAGCCAACTCCACGCCACGTGGTCCTAAGACGATTGACCGACTTAGGATTCTACACCCAGTATGACGTGACCTAAGCTCTGAACAAAACCCTAGAGTCACCTCTGCTGCCACCACCAGACCAGTAAAACAAGAGCAATGATCGAGGTCTGGATCGATCACGCTAATTAATCAACCTTGGGGCTTGATCCCCACTATATACGATGACCTTGAGTGTGGAATAAATTACGCGGTAATGATAATTCCGATTCGATGTTAGAATCGGCGCCCAATACAACTCTGCCTCGTGTGGACCACGTGACCAGGACAAGTATACACATAACCAAATGGAGACAATAAAAATGCAAATTATTAACAAATTTAATTTATTAAAAGAAAACTAAAACAAAATCTAAAAATGTTCACTCCCTATCACTTTAACACTCCCTACTTGACCTGAATGGCAAATGAGAAGACTATTTCTATACATAACCATAGCAACTATACCTCTATGTTTCCCAGCTCTCGGTGTTGGGGCTGGTCTTGGGGAGAGGTAAGATGTTTGACCTCTCCCAGCTGCTCGGCAGATCACACTGATCTCTCCCTTGTCTCGTCTACCCCAGACAAGAGTATTGTATCCTTCCGCCTAGTCAAAGTTCTACCCAGTTACTAGCAAGGTTTAAGTTATAACAATTAAACTCTGTTGTACTTAATTGATCCAGACTGGTTGAATTATTTTACTGAATTAGATTACACAAACATCTAACGGCAAAGCTGTTCCCGATCACAAAAATGGTTATTAAAACTTTGAGAAATATTAGACATGTCAACCCTGCTGACCTATGACCGCCGGTCACTCCGCCTTAAAAGTTAGATCTGATTCGTGACGTCACTGATGGTGACTTAAACTCAATAATTAGAATACTCTTGATATTGTATCCAGTACTATTATACAATACAATTTTAATGCAAAATGAATAAAGGCTAATTTTCTCTAAATTACTGAATACTATAGGATGATTCATTATACGCAGCTATGAACAAAGCGTCGGTTATTTCCACCGCGAATTCCCTTGGGGGTCAGGTCACCATGCGGCTCAGCTTCCCATTCTCTTTTGTCGATAAACCACTCTGGATAATTCTTACAACAGCCTAGTTTGTTACAAGGGAGTGTCACAGTGGGCGCCAGGCAGGGAGTGTCACAGTGGACGCCGGGCTGGGAGTGTCACCGTGGGCGCAGGGCTGGGAGTGTCACAGTGGACGCCGAGCTGGGAGTGTCACAGTGGGCGCCGGGCTGGGAGTGTCACAGTGGGCGCCGGGCTGGGTGTGTCACAGTGGGCGCCGGGCAGGGAGTGTCACAGTGGGCGCCAGGCAGGGAGTGTCACAGTGGACGCCGGGCTGGGTGTGTCACAGTGGGCGCCGGGCTGGGAGTGTCACAGTGGGCGCCGGGCTGGGAGTGTCACAGTGGGCGCCGGGCTGGGTGTGTCACAGTGGGCGCCGGGCTGGGAGTGTCACAGTGGGCGCCGGGCTGGGAGTGTCACAGTGGGCGCCGGGCTGGGTGTGTCACAGTGGGCGCCTGGCAGGGTGTGTCACAGTGGGCGCCGGGCTGGGAGTGTCACAGTGGGCGCCGGGCTGGGTGTGTCACAGTGGGCGCCGGGCTGGGAGTGTCACAGTGGGCGCCGGGCTGGGTGTGTCACAGTGGGCGCCGGGCTGGGAGTGTCACAGTGGGCGCCGGGCAGGGAGTGTCACAGTGGGCGCCGGGCAGGGTGTGTCACAGTGGGCGCCGGGCTGGGAGTGTCACAGTGGGCGCCTGGCTGGGAGTGTCACAGTGGGCGCCGGGCAGGGAGTGTCACAGTGGGCGCCGGGCTGGGAGTGTCACAGTGGGCGCCGGGCTGGGAGTGTCAGAGTGGGCGCCAGGCTGGGAGTGTCACAGTGGGCGCCGGGCTGGGTGTGTCACAGTGGGCGCCGGGCTGGGAGTGTCACAGTGGGCACCGGGCTGGGTGTGTCACAGTGGGCGCCAGGCAGGGAGTGTCGCAGTGGGCGCCGGGCTGGGAGTGTCACAGTGGGCGCCGGGCTGGGAGAGTCACAGTGGGCGCCAGGCAGGGAGTGTCACAGTGGGCGCCAGGCTGGGAGTGTCACAGTGGGCGCCGGGCTGGGAGTGTCACAGTGGGCGCCGGACTGGGTGTGTCACAGTGGGCGCCGGGCTGGGAGTGTCACAGTGGGCGCCGGGCAGGGAGTGTCACAGTGGGCGCCGGGCAGGGTGTGTCACAGTGGGCGCCGGGCTGGGAGTGTCACAGTGGGCGCCTGGCTGGGAGTGTCACAGTGGGCGCCGGGCTGGGAGTGTCACAGTGGGCGCCGGGCTGGGAGTGTCACAGTGGGCGCCGGGCTGGGAGTGTCACAGTGGGCGCCAGGCTGGGAGTGTCACAGTGGGCGCCGGGCTGGGTGTGTCACAGTGGGCGCCAGGCTGGGAGTGTCACAGTGGGCGCCGGGCTGGGAGTGTCACAGTGGGCGCCAGGCTGGGTGTGTCACAGTGGGCGCCGGGCAGGGAGTGTCACAGTGGGCGCCGGGCTGGGTGTGTCACAGTGGGCGCCGGGCAGGGAGTGTCACAGTGGGCACCGGGCTGGGTGTGTCACAGTGGGCGCCGGGCTGGGTGTGTCACAGTGGGCGCCGGGCAGGGAGTGTCACAGTGGGCACCGGGCAGGGAGTGTCACAGTGGGCGCCGGGCTGGGTGTGTCACAGTGGGCGCCGGGCTGGGTGTGTCACATAGGGCGCCGGGCAGGGAGTGTCACAGTGGGCGCCAGGCAGGGAGTGTCACAGTGGGCGCCGGGCTGGGTGTGTCACATAGGGCGCCGGGCAGGGAGTGTCACAGTGGGCGCCGGGCAGGGAGTGTCACAGTGGGCGCCGAGCTGGGTGTGTCACAGTGGGCGCCGGGCTGGAAGAGTCACAGTGGGCGCCAGGCAGGGAGTGTCACAGTGGGCGCCGGGCTGGGTGTGTCACAGTGGGCGCCGGGCTGGGAGTGTCACAGTGGGCGCCAGGCTGGGAGTGTCACAGTGGGCGCCGGGCTGGGTGTGTCACAGTGGGCGCCGGGCTGGGAGTGTCACCGTGGGCGCCGGGCTGGGAGTGTCACAGTGGGCGCCGGGCTGGGTGTGTCACAGTGGGCGCCTGGCAGGGTGTGTCACATTGGGCGCCGGGCTGGGAGTGTCACAGTGGGCGCCTGGCAGGGAGTATCACAGTGGGCGCCGGGCTGGGAGTGTCACAGTGGGCGCCGGGCTGGGAGTGTCACAGTGGGCGCCAGGCAGGGAGTGTCACAGTGGGCGCCGGGCTGGGAGTGTCACCGTGGGCGCAGGGCTGGGAGTGTCACAGTGGACGCCGGGCTGGGAGTGTCACAGTGGGCGCCGGGCTGGGAGTGTCACAGTGGGCGCCGGGCTGGGTGTGTCACAGTGGGCGCCGGGCAGGGAGTGTCACAGTGGGCGCCAGGCAGGGAGTGTCACAGTGGACGCCGGGCTGGGTGTGTCACAGTGGGCGCCGGGCTGGGAGTGTCACAGTGGGCGCCGGGCTGGGAGTGTCACAGTGGGCGCCGGGCTGGGTGTGTCACAGTGGGCGCCGGGCTGGGAGTGTCACAGTGGGCGCCGGGCTGGGAGTGTCACAGTGGGCGCCGGGCTGGGTGTGTCACAGTGGGCGCCTGGCAGGGTGTGTCACAGTGGGCGCCGGGCTGGGAGTGTCACAGTGGGCGCCGGGCTGGGTGTGTCACAGTGGGCGCCGGGCTGGGAGTGTCACAGTGGGCGCCGGGCTGGGTGTGTCACAGTGGGCGCCGGGCTGGGAGTGTCACAGTGGGCGCCGGGCAGGGAGTGTCACAGTGGGCGCCGGGCAGGGTGTGTCACAGTGGGCGCCGGGCTGGGAGTGTCACAGTGGGCGCCGGGCTGGGAGTGTCACAGTGGGCGCCGGGCGGGGAGTGTCACAGTGGGCGCCGGGCTGGGAGTGTCACAGTGGGCGCCGGGCTGGGAGTGTCAGAGTGGGCGCCAGGCTGGGAGTGTCACAGTGGGCGCCGGGCTGGGTGTGTCACAGTGGGCGCCGGGCTGGGAGTGTCACAGTGGGCACCGGGCTGGGTGTGTCACAGTGGGCGCCAGGCAGGGAGTGTCGCAGTGGGCGCCGGGCTGGGAGTGTCACAGTGGGCGCCGGGCTGGGAGAGTCACAGTGGGCGCCAGGCAGGGAGTGTCACAGTGGGCGCCAGGCTGGGAGTGTCACAGTGGGCGTCGGGCTGGGAGTGTCACAGTGGGCGCCGGACTGGGTGTGTCACAGTGGGCGCCGGGCTGGGAGTGTCACAGTGGGCGCCGGGCAGGGAGTGTCACAGTGGGCGCCGGGCTGGGAGAGTCACAGTGGGCGCCAGGCAGGGAGTGTCACAGTGGGCGCCAGGCTGGGAGTGTCACAGTGGGCGTCGGGCTGGGAGTGTCACAGTGGGCGCCGGGCTGGGAGTGTCACAGTGGGCGCCGGGCTGGGAGTGTCACAGTGGGCGCCAGGCTGGGAGTGTCACAGTGGGCGCCGGGCTGGGTGTGTCACAGTGGGCGCCAGGCTGGGAGTGTCACAGTGGGCGCCGGGCTGGGAGTGTCACAGTGGGCGCCAGGCTGGGTGTGTCACAGTGGGCGCCGGGCAGGGAGTGTCACAGTGGGCGCCGGGCTGGGTGTGTCACAGTGGGCGCCGGGCAGGGAGTGTCACAGTGGGCGCCGGGCTGGGTGTGTCACAGTGGGCGCCGGGCTGGGAGTGTCACAGTGGGCGCCGGGCTGGGAGTGTCACAGTGGGCGCCAGGATGGGTGTGTCACAGTGGGCGCCGGGCAGGGAGTGTCACAGTGGGCGCCGGGCTGGGTGTGTCACAGTGGGCGCCGGGCAGGGAGTGTCACAGTGGGCGCCGGGCTGGGTGTGTCACAGTGGGCGCCGGGCTGGGTGTGTCACAGTGGGCGCCGGGCAGGGAGTGTCACAGTGGGCACCGGGCAGGGAGTGTCACAGTGGGCGCCGGGCTGGGTGTGTCACAGTGGGCGCCGGGCTGGGTGTGTCACATAGGGCGCCGGGCAGGGAGTGTCACAGTGGGCGCCGGGCAGGGAGTGTCACAGTGGGCGCCGGGCTGGGTGTGTCACATAGGGCGCCGGGCAGGGAGTGTCACAGTGGGCGCCGGGCAGGGAGTGTCACAGTGGGCGCCGAGCTGGGTGTGTCACAGTGGGCGCCGGGCTGGAAGAGTCACAGTGGGCGCCAGGCAGGGAGTGTCACAGTGGGCGCCGGGCTGGGTGTGTCACAGTGGGCGCCGGGCAGGGAGTGTCACAGTGGGCGTCAGGCTGGGAGTGTCACAGTGGGCGCCGGGCTGGGTGTGTCACAGTGGGCGCCGGGCTGGGAGTGTCACCGTGGGCGCCGGGCTGGGAGTGTCACAGTGGGCGCCGGGCTGGGTGTGTCACAGTGGGCGCCTGGCAGGGTGTGTCACAATGGGCGCCGGGCTGGGAGTGTCACAGTGGGCGCCTGGCAGGGAGTATCACAGTGGGCGCCGGGCTGGGAGTGTCACAGTGGGCGCCGGGCTGGGAGTGTCACAGTGGGCGCCAGGCAGGGAGTGTCACAGTGGGCGCCGGGCTGGGAGTGTCACAGTGGGCACCGGGCTGGGTGTGTCACAGTGGGCGCCAGGCAGGGAGTGTCACAGTGGGCGCCGGGCTGGGAGTGTCACAGTGGGCGCCGGGCTGGGAGAGTCACAGTGGGCGCCAGGCAGGGAGTGTCACAGTGGGCGCCAGGCTGGGAGTGTCACAGTGGGCGCCGGGCTGGGAGTGTCACAGTGGGCGCCGGGCTGGGTGTGTCACAGTGGGCGCCGGGCTGGGAGTGTCACAGTGGGCACCGGGCTGGGAGTGTCACAGTGGGCGCCGGGCAGGGAGTGTCACAGTGGGCGCCGGGCTGGGAGTGTCACAGTGGGCGCCGGGCTGGGAGTGTCACAGTGGGCGCCGGGCTGGGAGTGTCACAGTGGGCACCGGGCTGGGTGTGTCACAGTGGGCGCCGGGCTGGGTGTGTCACAGTGGGCGCCGGGCTGGGAGTGTCACAGTGGGCGCCAGGCTGGGAGTGTCACATTGGGCGCCGGGCTGGGTGTGTCACAGTGGGCGCCGGGCTGGGAGTGTCACCGTGGGCGCCGGGCTGTGAGTGTCACAGTGGGCGCCGGCTGGGTGTGTCACAGTGGGCGCCTGGCAGGGTGTGTCACAGTGGGCGCCGCGCTGGGAGTGTCACAGTGGGCGCCGGGCAGGGAGTGTCACAGTGGGCGCCGGGCAGGGAGAGTCACAGTGGGCCCCAGGCAGGGAGTGTCACAGTGGGCGCCGGGCTGGGAGTGTCACAGTGGGCGCCGGGCTGGGAGTGTCACAGTGGGCGCCAGGCAGGGAGTGTCACAGTGGGCGCCGGGCTGGGAGTTTCACAGTGGGCGCCGAGCTGGGAGTGTCACAGTGGGCGCCAGGCAGGGAGTGTCACAGTGGGCGCCGGGCTGGGAGTGTCACAGTGGGCGCCGGGCTGGGTGTGTCACAGTGGGCACCGGGCTGGGTGTGTCACAGTGGGCGCCAGGCAGGGAGTGTCACAGTGGGCGCCGGGCTGGGAGTGTCACAGTGGGCGCCGGGCTGGGAGTGTCACAGTGGGCGCCAGGCAGGGAGTGTCACAGTGGGCGCCAGGCTGGGAGTGTCACAGTGGGCGCCGGGCTGGGTGTGTCACAGTGGGCGCCGGGCTGGGAGTGTCACAGTGGGCGCCGGGCTGGGTGTGTCACAGTGGGCGCCGGGCTGGGTGTGTTACAGTGGGCGCCGGGCTGGGTGTGTCACAGTGGGCGCCGGGCTGGGTGTGTCACAGTGGGCGCCGGGCTGGGTGTGTCACAGTGGGCGCCGGGCTGGGTGTGTCACAGTGGGCGCCGGGCTGGGTGTGTCACAGTGGGCGCCGGGCAGGGTGTGTCACAGTGGGCGCCAGGCAGGGTGTGTCACAGTGGGCGCCGGGCTGGGAGTGTCACAGTGGGCACCAGGCAGGGTGTGTCACAGTGGGCGCCAGGCAGGGTGTGTCACAGTGGGCGCCGGGCTGGGAGTGTCACAGTGGGCGCCGGGCTGGGTGTGTCACAGTGGGCGCCGGGCTGGGTGTGTCACAGTGGTTGCCGGGCTGGGAGTGTCACAGTGGGCGCCGGGCTGGGAGTGTCACAGTGGGCGCCGGGCTGGGAGTGTCACAGTGGGCGCCAGGCAGGGAGTGTCACAGTGGGCGCCAGGCTGGGAGTGTCACAGTGGGCGCCGGGCTGGGTGTGTCACAGTGGGCGCCGGGCTGGGAGTGTCACAGTGGGCGCCGGGCTGGGTGTGTCACAGTGGGCGCCGGGCTGGGTGTGTAACAGTGGGCGCCGGGCTGGGTGTGTCACAGTGGGCGCCGGGCTGGGTGTGTCACAGTGGGCGCCGGGCTGGGTGTGTCACAGTGGGCGCCGGGCTGGGTGTGTCACAGTGGGCGCCGGGCTGGGTGTGTCACAGTGGGCGCCGGGCAGGGTGTGTCACAGTGGGCGCCAGGCAGGGTGTGTCACAGTGGGCGCCGGGCTGGGAGTGTCACAGTGGGCACCAGGCAGGGTGTGTCACAGTGGGCGCCAGGCAGGGTGTGTCACAGTGGGCGCCGGGCTGGGAGTGTCACAGTGGGCGCCGGGCTGGGTGTGTCACAGTGGGCGCCGGGCTGGGTGTGTCACAGTGGGCGCCGGGCTGGGAGTGTCACAGTGGGCGCCGGGCTGGGAGTGTCACAGTGGGCGCCAGGCAGGGAGTGTCACAGTGGGCGCCAGGCAGGGAGTGTCACAGTGGGCGCCGGGCTGGGAGTGTCACAGTGGGCGCCGGGCTGGGTGTGTGACAGTGGGCGCCGGGCTGGGTGTGTCACAGTGGGCGCCGGGCTGGGAGTGTCACAGTGGGCGCCGGGCTGGGTGTGTCACAGTGGTTGCCGGGCTGGGAGTGTCACAGTGGGCGCCGGGCTGGGAGTGTCACAGTGGGCGCCAGGCAGGGAGTGTCACAGTGGGCGCCAGGCAGGGAGTGTCACAGTGGGCGCCGGGCTGGGAGTGTCACAGTGGGCGCCGGGCTGGGTGTGTCACAGTGGGCGCCGGGCTGGGTGTGTCACAGTGGGCGCCGGGCTGGGAGTGTCACAGTGGGCGCCGGGCTGGGTGTGTCACAGTGGGCGCCGGGCAGGGTGTGTCACAGTGGGCGCCGGGCTGGGAGTGTCACAGTGGGCGCCGGGCAGGGAGTGTCACAGTGGGCGCCGGGCTGGTAGTGTCACAGTGGGCGCCGGGCTGGGAGTGTCACAGTGGGCGCCGGGCTGGGAGTGTCACAGTGGGCGCCGGGCTGGGAGTGTCACAGTGGGCGCCGGGCTGGGAGTGTCACAGTGGGCGCCGGGCTGGGAGTGTCACAGTGGGCGCCGGGCTGGGAGTGTCACAGTGGGCGCCGGGCAGGGAGTGTCACAGTGGGCGCCGGGCTGGGAGTGTCACAGTGGGCGCCGGGCAGGGTGTGTCACAGTGGGCGCCGGGCTGGGAGTGTCACAGTGGGCGCCGGGCTGGGTGTGTCACAGTGGGCGCCGGGCTGGGAGTGTCACAGTGGGCGCCGGGCTGGGAGTGTCACAGTGGGCGCCGGGCTGGGAGTGTCACAGTGGGCGCCGGGCTGGGAGTGTCACAGTGGGCGCCGGGCTGGGAGTGTCACAGTGGGCGCCGGGCTGGGAGTGTCACAGTGGGCGCCGGGCTGGGAGTGTCACAGTGGGCGCCGGGCTGGGAGTGTCACAGTGGGCGCCGGGCTGGGAGTGTCACAGTGGGCG
>NW_025567554.1:7500-11588 GCF_020424385.1 Procambarus clarkii | reverse complement strand
AGCTCATGCTGCGTGCGTCAGGCTTGGTTGCTCACTCAATACTAGGGCCAATAGCATCCGGGAGTTTGGCCCACGATTTTTTTTTAAAATGGCGTCTGTTTACAAGAGCCCTGATGAAGGTGTGGTGAACCCCGTCTATCCGCGGCTGTTTAAATCTTGCGTAGTACTCCAACACATCATATGACGTGATGCGCTGTAGACTGGAACAACGTCCAGCACGTCATATGACGTGATGCGCACTTTAAGGGTTAATGTCCGCCTCCTTTACTCTCACCCTGATCTCAGGAGAGAGCACGGACATAAACTTCTCCATGACCATTAGCCTCTTGACCTCTTCAGCCGACCTCGCTCCTTCAGACTCCAGCCACTTAAGGAACTTCCTCTCCATGTCCCTCGCCGTCTCCGCATAAGATTTTCCTGGCGAACGGGTACTTTCCCTGAATCTCTTCCTGTAACATTCCGGCGTGAGCTTGAACGAGTGGAGCACGCCCCTCTTTACAGCATTGTAGTTGGTACACTCTTGGAGGTCGAGCATATTGAAGGCTTCACGAGCTTCACCGGTGAGCCTACTCTGAACCAGCTCCGCCCACTCTGCCCTCGGCCACTTCTTCAAGGTAGCGATCTTCTCGAAGTGGTCGAAGAAACCTTCAGCTTCATTTGGTACAAAGACCGGCAGATCTCGCTCCCTCACTCGGCGGTCTTCCTGCTGCGGCGGAGCAGGTGCACCTAGCCCTAGCTCAGCTCGTTTCAGCTCCACCTCCTTGTTAGCTTCTATCTCGTGCTGTTTTAGTCTAGCTTCTAGCTCGTCTTTGCGCTGCTGTGCCTCTCGCTCTTCCTTGCGCTGCTGTGCTTCTGCTTCTCGCTCTTCTTTGCGCTGCTGTGCTTCTCGCTCTTGTTCTTCCCTGCACAGCTGTGTTACTCGCTCTTGTTCTTCCCTGCACAGCTGTGCTTCTCGCTCTTGTTCTTCCTTGCGCAGCTGTGCCTCTGCTTCTCGCTCTTCTTTGCGCTGCTGTGCTTCTGCTTCTCGCTCTTCTTTGCGCTGCTGTGCTTCTGCTTCTCGCTCTTCTCTTCTCAGCTGTGCCTCTCGTTCCATTTCTTCCCGCTTCAGTTGCGCTTCCAGCTGCAGCTTCATTCTCTCCAGCTAAACGCTGCGCCTGCTGCCGCTGGATCCCCTGCTGCTTCCACCGATGCTCAGGTGTTCTCCCATACTGGCAGGTGTTTGTGGCCGTTCCTCCCCCAAAGCTTCATCTCGTGCTCTGAGCTGTGCCATGATCTCCAGTCTTCTCTCTCCCACTTTGGAAGATCTCAGCTTTATCCCAAAATGGTCTGCTATTGACTGTAACTGTGCCTTGGTGCACTCCTCCAGCACCTGCTCATCTCTAGTGTCAATGAACCTTGTTACTTTATCATCCTCCATCTTGTGCTATGAGTGACAACCTGTACCTGATACCTAATACCACTGCCAAGTACCACAACTGCAACCTTTATCTTGATCGTTATCCTGGCAAGGTCGCCAATGTCGGGGTTCACCTCCAATGAGAGGGGAAAGGGGCGAGTAACAGTATACTCAAGGTCACTCACCGTAGCCCTGCGGGTCTTCACTCTATCCTCGCAGCGCCACTGTACGCCAGGAGAGTATCCCAGTCAATCCCAACCGGCCTCTGATCGAGAAGGAGTGGGAACACAACTTGTTCTCTTAACTATTGTGTGCCCGCCCTGGCATGGGCTCTACTACTAACCACAAGGTCGCCAACTGGTGTTTCCGGTGTCCAGTAACACGTCAGTGGTTTTGTTGAATTGTGGTAACAGTGGCAAGGACACACTCAATAAATCTGATATCAGGCAGGTATTTACTTCTATCACTATTTGCTTTCAGGTTTTATATAGCCACAAGAAATATGGAGGGGATGATATAAACACCAATGTACTTTGTATTTTACTTAAAACTCATTCAAACACATCACAAGATTATATCAATAAGCAAACAGCTGTTTCAGGCGGAAGTCGCTCGTTCCCACATATAATCATGAACTCGCCAAGCTGGCAATGCTCCCCCTCACGTCAATGTCAAAATCAGCTGGGCGACTCCCACCGCGCGAATTTTCGTGTATTTGTTTCCCGGTGGCGTGATGCGCCTGTTTCTTTAAATTCTCAAAGATCACTAGAAGTTCGAACACACAATATTTGCGACAATAGCACGTAAATACTTCGCTGCACTGATCTTGAGCTCAATCAATCATTTCTATATTAATGGACACAATAATTCACTATCATGGTATTACACACTGCCCTTCATTTAATGATAACGTATGCAAGTATATATCACTGGAGTTCTCAGTAATTCCTTTCGCGGCGATAACACAATTAATCACTGCACACATGAATGATTATTCAATACACAAGCATAGACTTATATATATATATGGATGAATCATAGACATCAATAATGGTAATAACATAGTTACTGGGCACATAGCCTAACTCCAAATACTGGCATATTTATATATATATATATATAAACCCCTCTCAATAACTAATCATATTAACCCTTACACTGCTCAGGGGTCCTTGGGACATTTACACCCCTGTGCGCAAGAAAAAAAAAATTCAAAAATTTTTTTTCGTCTTCTAAACATGTTAATTTTTGTCCCCTGAGCACGGAAAAAATAAAAAAAAATCGTAGGTGACATATTTTGGGCGCAATTGACCGAGGAAGTCTGGCAAAAAGTGGGCGTTGACAGAGCGGTCGTCAGACCCGGTCAGCGTCACCCACGTTGACAGATGGGAGTTGCCACAAAGATATTATTACCTAATTGTTTCAATGTCTCCGATTGATTTTTTCTTAGTTTTTTGCAGTAATATTATTCAATAGTGTGTATTGTAATATATTTATATAATAAAAGTGGTGAATAATCGCTATACTCAAAAGTATGGTGTGCATATTAGTGATTAAATTATTATGTTTATAAAACTATAAACAAATAGTTTTGCTGCTATTACACTCTATACACAGGTTATATATAAGTATTGGCATGCTTTAGTCACCATAACGAACCACTAAGTTGGTATTGAGAGTCGAAAAGCAACGAGGAGTTACTGCCACACACCAGCCAGCCAGTCACTGCCACTCCCTCAACACACACACTGAACTTTCTTCCCCAACAATGCCAGTTGTGATGTTATTACACTATATACAGACGTTATATATAAGTATGTGTATATTTTATTCACCACAACTGTACAGCTAAGCTGATATAATTAGTTCAGGCACTAAGAGTCGTCGCTATACACAGATGGCGGCTCCCTCGCTCTTTCAAGGTCACACGCACTAAACTTTCTCTGCCAACAATACCTTTTGCAGTGTTATTACCCTATATACACATATTATATATAAATATCTACATGTTTTATGCACCGTAACTGTACACCTGAGCTTATAGTGCGCCCAAAGAGCATAGTGGCCACCCTCTAACAGCTAGACAAATTGTGCAGACGACGTCTCCTCCGTCACCCATATGGCTCCTCCCAGCATAATCCTTTTGCTGTTATTACACTAATACACACATTATATATATATGTATCTACATTTGTGTTCACCATAGAGAACCACTGACCTGGTATGGTGAATGCAAACAATAACAGGTGGCCACACAGTCAGTAAACGATGCTGTCTCCCTCCGTCTCTCAGCATCACTCCTCCCACAGCGCTAATTATTACAACAATCCTGCTATTATCACAACCCTGGTTACGTATTTCACAGTCATTGGTCATCTGTAATATTGTCGTCGCTAAATAATAACAATTATATATTTATTTTGACATTTTTCGGCGATGCTGTGGTCACAAGCTGAACAGCAATGCTGTTCGCTCATGCTGCGTGCGCCAGCCTTGGTTGCTCCAACAGTACTGTGCCTCTCACACCTGAGAATATTGCCCACGATTTTTTTTTAAAATGGCATCTGTTTACAAGAGCCCTGAGGAAGCTACTGTGAACCCCGTGTAGCCGCGGGCCATTTGAATCAGGCCAGGCACCCTATGGCGTATATATACGCCATGCGCACCATGGGACATGTTACTCAGGGCGTAT
>NW_025567554.1:0-2500 GCF_020424385.1 Procambarus clarkii | reverse complement strand
GATTCTACGTCCAACGAGGCTCTTATCCCTGTGGCCCGTGTGCCCCGCAGTAAGTCAACAAATTCTTTTGGAGACTTCAGGCTGAAGGCGCAAGGAACATAAGGAGTCAGCAGGCCGTTGAGTCGCTTCGCCAGTCTGTACGTGGGTGTGGGTATCTGGCTAATGATTGGCCGAAGTGGGTTTCCAGGCTTGTGCGTCTTGACATTTCCATACGCATATCCAGGTTTATATTCCCCAATGATCTTTGGCAGGTGGAGTCCGGATTTCTTGGCGTTCACAGTTTCGATCAGTTTGTTGACCTTTGCTTTTAATTCGGCTGTAGTGTCCTTCGTTACCCTTTGGAACTTAGTTTGGTCAGAGAGTATGATGTTCATTTTCGCCAGATATTCGTCTTTTTTAAGAATGACATATATTGGCGACTTGTCACCTCTCCTGACAACTATCTCCTTGTTCTCACGAAGGCTTTTAGCTGCCGCTTTAAGCTCGGGGGACAGTATGGTGCTTCTGTAGTTGCCTCGATTCTTTCCTCCTTCTGCAATAAGTTCTGCTTGTAAGGTATCTTTGGTAGTGACCTTCTTTTGTGTCTCGAGGTCGAATATGTCGTCCAACAGAATTTCCAACTCTACTTTCCGGGCCATCTCACTCGGTCTGGACATAACATGACAGTTTATGCCCAGATTTAGGAGAGTGACTTGGTCCTCAGTGAGGTTAATTCCTGCAAGGTTCAGGAAGCCATCTATTGGTCGTGGAATTGCCATAGGTCCTCCATATATATGTTGTTAGTTTCTTGATAATCCTTGTTTCAGTGCTGAGGTGATGTTGGTCTGTGAGGATGTCGAGGTGTTGTTCAATGCGGGTACGGATACTATCGTCGATGTTGCTATTTCTCCACTCGTTTGTAGCATGAAGTAGTTGCGTTTTGTTGTCTTTGATTTCATTCTCTGCCTTGTATATCTGATCACGAATCAGATCCTGGCGATATTTTATCGTGAAGGCTTGATTCCTTGCTGCTGGGTCGTGCGCTTTAATATTAGTATATTTTGGTAGCAGTCTTTCCTGTAGACATATATTATTAAATATGACCGAAAAAAGTAAGATTAATAATTCTAACACGAATTTTCTCAATCTTTCGTACATTTCGTTTCACTGTTGGAGGTAAATCAAAATCAATTCTCCAAAATTCATTTTTATTTCTAGTCTGACGCGACACGAGCGCGTTTCGTAAAACTTATTACATTTTCAAAGACTTTAGTTCACAAATACACAACTGAATAGAACTTACGCATCTCCGATTTTATATCTACATTTGAGTGAGGTGGAAGGGGTGATGTGGCATTAACACAAGACAGAACAAGAGTATTAATAGGTATTAATTCATCAACACAAGACAGAACACGAAACAATGGATATTGAATAGAAGTGTTTGTAGAAAGCCTATATATATATATATATATATATATATATATATATATATATATATATATATATATATATATATATATATATATATATATATATAATATATATATATATATATATATATACATATATATACATATATACATATATATACATATATATATAGTAGTAGGCATCCTTCAGTCTCGGGAGACTATGGAGTTGCGCCCTAGTTGTCAATCCTGGTGCAGCGTCTGGTGTGACGATGAGGCCAATCCGAGAGTGGCAGTCCATCCCACACCGAGCACAAACGAAGTCCGATTCTGGTCTGTCTACCTGGTTACCGGCTTTCCTTCTCTGTCTCTTTGCCTCCGATTCCTTGGCAAGTGACTCCTCGAACTTGGAGAGACCTCGTTGAACAGACTGCCTCCAGGCTGAACGGTCTGCAGCCAGTGTCTCCATATAGCAAGATCGACGTCCATGGCTTTCAGGTCCCTTTGGCATACGTCTTTGTACCGTAGCTGGGGCTTGCCTACTGGACGCTTTCCCTGCCTCAGCTCTCCATACAGGAGATCCTTGGGGATCCTGCCGTTCGCCCATTCGCACAACGTGCCCGAGCCAGCGCATTCGTCTCTGTTTCAGCATTGTGTACATGCTGGTGATTCTTGCTCTCCCCAAGACGTTGTTGTTTGTCACCTTGTCCTGCCAGGTGATGTCCAAGATGTGTCTAAGGCAGCGCATGTGGTAGGCATTCAGCCGTCTTTCTGACGGGCACGGAGTGTCCAAGACTCACTGCCATAAAGGAGAGTGCTCAGGACACAGGATCTGTAAACCTGAATCTTAGTATACTCAGTCAGCCTATTGTTGGCCCACACTCTCTTTGTCAGTTTGGACATGGTAGTAGATGCCTTACCGATGCGTTTGCTTAGCTCCGTATCAAGAGAGAGGGAGTCAGAGATTGTGGAGCCCAGGTACACGAAGTCGTGAACAACTTCCAGTTGGAATCAGAGATGCCGATGTCAGGTGGGGAGTCCACTCCTTGTCCCATGACTTGTGTTTTCTTCAGACTGATGGTGAGTCCGAAAGCCTGAGAGGCCTCGCT
>NW_025567553.1:0-12651 GCF_020424385.1 Procambarus clarkii | reverse complement strand
GGTCCTGGGTTCGATTCCGGCGCCGGCGAGAAACTTGGGCAGAGTTTCTTTCACCCTGATGCCTCTGTTCCTACCTTTAAATAGGTACCTGGGAGTTGTCAGCTGTCACGGGCTGCCCTGGGGGGGGGGTGGGGGGAAAATAGTAACATTATACACAGTTGAGAGGTGGTCCGAAAGAGCAAGCTCAACCCATGTAAGCACAACTCAGTGAATACACTAGTGAATACATTAGATTTCATTTTCCTTAATAGATGTGTATAGGAAACCTACCAATGTGTGCTCGTATGTACATTTCTATTCAAATCATCATGTTCAGGTCAAGCGGGCAGTTTTTCTGGTATGTTTCTCAGAGCACTGAGAGTTTGTAGTCCGGAATTTTTCGATGAAGAAATAGCAAATATATTTGAAATTGGGAAGAAGTTAAAATACCCGAAATCGATCTTGGATCTTGCGTTTGGTCAAGCAAAAAGGACTTTCTACAAACAGACTACTAAGTCGAAACCAGAACTGAAAAATTCGTTGGTATTACCATATTCTGAGGGTCTAGTAAATCTTGCCCCAGCCCTGAAGAACCTTAATATTAATCTAGTGTTCAAAAATGATAATACAGTTAAGTCCATGTTAATTAAGAACTCGCCCTCGTCTGTAGCAGGTTGTGTGTATTCCATCCCTTGTAATGAGTGTGCATGTGTTTACATCGGCCAGACAGGTAAATCTCTTTCCTCGCGTTTAAAACAGCATTCATATGCTATTCGTACAGCCCAGCAATCCAGTGCATTGTATTTACATTCCAGTTTATGTAATCATTCTATCGACTTCACAGGGGCAAAATGTATTGTTAAAAGTAAGGATTTTGTTGAACGAAACGTGATCGAGTCTGCTCTGATCAAACATTGTAACAACAGCCTTAATGTGAGCCCCGGTATGTACAAGTTGGATCCCTATTTAAGCCTCAATATAGCACGTCAAAACAATATAGCAATCATTTAAACACGTATGGCACTTGGAGATATTAAAAGGAGCTGCCTTGTATGGGCCAATAGGCCTTCTGCAGTTACCTTCTTTCTTATAATTCCTTTCCTCCACTTATTTTTGGTGGTCAGGTGATCTGCCCAGGCGGATATAAAGGTCTGATCAGCAAACTTATCTTCATTCTACTTTGCTCTGATGAAGGCGAATTAGCCGAAAACGCGTTAAGCATTTTCTATTTTTCATATGTGGTTATTCTGCATACTTGGATCAGTGTTTTTGTGAGCATTGTTGCATACATGGATACCACGCGCCAATTTCTTCACTTCTCCTCTCTCTACCCTGCTCTTAAACCTTTTGTTTCTAATTTTCGTTCTGCTTTAGTGAAATCCTATACGTTAAAAATCCGTCTTCATTTTCTTAGAAAATGTCTCAGTGAACAAGTGCTTCCCCGTTCCCTATCCTCCAACAGTGTGCTGAAATTAGCTGACCGACCGTTTGATGAAATTTCCCGCTTAGTGCTTGGTAAAAATATTGATTTGCTTAAATTAGAAGTACGGGAATGTTTTAAGGTGTTGAACAGCCGTAAGTATTCATTTTCTCAAGCTGTACCCTTGGAATGGAATCGCCCGATGATGGATTATTGTTACACCGCTATGAGATCTGCCTGCACGAATGTAAGTACGAAGCTTGATTCAAAATTAAATAGGCTCATTCAACAAAGTGATTGGAATAAACATGCCAACACTGACTCTGTTATTAATCTCTCTAGTAAACAACTTGATAATGATACGATGACTGCTCTTGGTTACGGTCTGAGTTTCTCCATATCAAATAGAGATGTGAATTATGCAAATATTGCCAAAAGTTTTTGCAATTTGGAGAAATCTAGTGAGATTTCATCTGACGACATCAATATTTGCAAGGGAATGGTGTACGGTTCTTTACTTAAGGGTACTGTGCCTAATTGTCCAGAGAGGTTTATGCGAGCGTTCAAAACCCTCAAAAAAGATAACTCTCTACATATCACTAAAGCTGATAAATCCAATGCTGTTGTCATCATGGACAAAGAAGACTATGTCCAAAAAATGAACCAGTTATTGGAGGACAGAGACACTTACTTACCTGTTAATAGTGACCCTATTGAAAGAGTTATTGCTCATTTCAACAAAACTCTTAAAACCGTGCTCAAGAAAGATAAGGAGTTGATTCCTAAGTTTTTAAGTCGTTCCCCTTCTCTCCCATATCTATATGGGCTTATTAAAACACACAAACCGAATAATCCTGCAAGACCTATTATTAGTTCTGTTGGATCTGTGGCATATAGACTTTCCAAATGGCTTGTCCAAGTCTTGTCTCCAGTAGTAGGTTCCATTTCCAACTCACACATAACAAACAACTTGGACTTGGTTAACAAGTTGTCTAGTTTGAAATTAAATTATGATTTTAAACTTGTGAGTTTTGATGTGACGGCTCTGTTCACTAGGGTTCCTGTTGATGATCTGTTGTCATTCTTACGGGATCTACTCCCAAGGTATAATTTAACTTTGCCTACTAACACCATTATTGAACTTATAAAATTGTGCATTAAAGATAATTATTTCAGCTTTAATGATTCATTTTATAAACAAACATTTGGCATGGCGATGGGTAATCCCCTCTCCCCTGTTTTGAGCAATCTGTACATGGAATGTTTCGAAATAAATATCCTTCCCAGGATTTTACCCTCAAATTTGCTTTGGTACAGGTACGTTGACGATATTTTGTGCCTGTGGCCGGTTAATCGTGACGAAACTGATTTTCTCAATCAAATCAATTCGCTGGTTCCGTCAATTAAATTCACAATTGAGAACGAAGTGAATGGTGTTCTGCCTTTTTTAGACATCATGATTCATAGAATTGGTAGAAGTTTCAAATTCAATGTGTATAGGAAACCTACCAATGTGTGCTCGTATGTACATTTCTATTCAAATCATCATGTTCAGGTCAAGCGGGCAGTTTTTTCTGGTATGTTTCTCAGAGCACTGAGAGTTTGTAGTCCGGAATTTTTCGATGAAGAAATAGCAAATATATTTGAAATTGGGAAGAAGTTAAAATACCCGAAATCGATCTTGGATCTTGCGTTTGGTCAAGCAAAAAGGACTTTCTACAAACAGACTACTAAGTCGAAACCAGAACTGAAAAATTTGTTGGTATTACCATATTCTGAGGGTCTAGTAAATCTTGCCCCAGCCCTGAAGAACCTTAACATTAATCTAGTGTTCAAAATGATAATACAGTTAAGTCCATATTAATTAAGAACTCGCCCTCGTCTGTAGCAGGTTGTGTGTATTCCATCCCTTGTAATGAGTGTGCATGTGTTTACATCGGCCAGACAGGTAAATCTCTTTCCTCGCGTTTAAAACAGCATTCATATGCTATTCGTACAGCCCAGCAATCCAGTGCATTGTATTTACATTCCAGTTTATGTAATCATTCTATCGACTTCACAGGGGCAAAATGTATTGTTAAAAGTAAGGATTTTGTTGAACGAAACGTGATCGAGTCTGCTCTGATCAAACATTGTAACAACAGCCTTAATGTGAGCCCCGGTATGTACAAGTTGGATCCCTATTTAAGCCTCAATATAGCACGTCAAAACAATATAGCAATCATTTAAACACGTATGGCACTTGGAGATATTAAAAGGAGCTGCCTTGTATGGGCCAATAGGCCTTCTGCAGTTACCTTCTTTCTTATAATTCCTTTCCTCCACTTATTTTTGGTGGTCAGGTGATCTGCCCAGGCGGATATAAAGGTCTGATCAGCAAACTTATCTTCATTCTACTTTGCTCTGATGAAGGCGAATTAGCCGAAAACGCGTTAAGCATTTTCTATTTTTCATATGTGGTTATTCTGCATACTTGGATCAGTGTTTTTGTGATCATTGTTGCATACATGGATACCACGCGCCAATTTCTTCACTTCTCCTCTCTCTACCCTGCTCTTAAACCTTTTGTTTCTAATTTTCGTTCTGCTTTAGTGAAATCCTATACGTTAAAAATCCGTCTTCATTTTCTTAGAAAATGTCTCAGTGAACAAGTGCTTCCCCGTTCCCTATCCTCCAACAGTGTGCTGAAATTAGCTGACCGACCGTTTGATGAAATTTCCCGCTTAGTGCTTGGTAAAAATATTGATTTGCTTAAATTAGAAGTACGGGAATGTTTTAAGGTGTTGAACAGCCGTAAGTATTCATTTTCTCAAGCTGTACCCTTGGAATGGAATCGCCCGATGATGGATTATTGTTACACCGCTATGAGATCTGCCTGCACGAATGTAAGTACGAAGCTTGATTCAAAATTAAATAGGCTCATTCAACAAAGTGATTGGAATAAACATGCCAACACTGACTCTGTTATTAATCTCTCTAGTAAACAACTTGATAATGATACGATGACTGCTCTTGGTTACGGTCTGAGTTTCTCCATATCAAATAGAGATGTGAATTATGCAAATATTGCCAAAAGTTTTTGCAATTTGGAGAAATCTAGTGAGATTTCATCTGACGACATCAATATTTGCAAGGGAATGGTGTACGGTTCTTTACTTAAGGGTACTGTGCCTAATTGTCCAGAGAGGTTTATGCGAGCGTTCAAAACCCTCAAAAAAGATAACTCTCTACATATCACTAAAGCTGATAAATCCAATGCTGTTGTCATCATGGACAAAGAAGACTATGTCCAAAAAATGAACCAGTTATTGGAGGACAGAGACACTTACTTACCTGTTAATAGTGACCCTATTGAAAGAGTTATTGCTCATTTCAACAAAACTCTTAAAACCGTGCTCAAGAAAGATAAGGAGTTGATTCCTAAGTTTTTAAGTCGTTCCCCTTCTCTCCCATATCTATATGGGCTTATTAAAACACACAAACCGAATAATCCTGCAAGACCTATTATTAGTTCTGTTGGATCTGTGGCATATAGATTTTCCAAATGGCTTGTCCAAGTCTTGTCTCCAGTAGTAGGTTCCATTTCCAACTCACACATAACAAACAACTTGGACTTGGTTAACAAGTTGTCTAGTTTGAAATTAAACTATGATTTTAAACTTGTGAGTTTCGATGTGACGGCTCTGTTCACTAGGGTTCCTGTTGATGATCTGTTGTCATTCTTACGGGATCTACTCCCAAGGTATAATTTAACTTTACCTACTAACACCATTATTGAACTTATAAAATTGTGCATTAAAGATAATTATTTCAGCTTTAATGATTCATTTTATAAACAAACATTTGGCATGGCGATGGGTAATCCCCTCTCCCCTGTTTTGAGCAATCTGTACATGGAATGTTTCGAAATAAATATCCTTCCCAGGATTTTACCCTCAAATTTGCTTTGGTACAGGTACGTTGACGATATTTTGTGCCTGTGGCCGGTTAATCGTGACGAAACTGATTTTCTCAATCAAATCAATTCGCTGGTTCCGTCAATTAAATTCACAATTGAGAACGAAGTGAATGGTGTTCTGCCTTTTTTAGACATCATGATTCATAGAATTGGTAGAAGTTTCAAATTCAATGTGTATAGGAAACCTACCAATGTGTGCTCGTATGTACATTTCTATTCAAATCATCATGTTCAGGTCAAGCGGGCAGTTTTTTCTGGTATGTTTCTCAGAGCACTGAGAGTTTGTAGTCCGGAATTTTTCGATGAAGAAATAGCAAATATATTTGAAATTGGGAAGAAGTTAAAATACCCGAAATCGATCTTGGATCTTGCGTTTGGTCAAGCAAAAAGGACTTTCTACAAACAGACTACTAAGTCGAAACCAGAACTGAAAAATTTGTTGGTATTACCATATTCTGAGGGTCTAGTAAATCTTGCCCCAGCCCTGAAGAACCTTAACATTAATCTAGTGTTCAAAAATGATAATACAGTTAAGTCCATGTTAATTAAGAACTCGCCCTCGTCTGTAGCAGGTTGTGTGTATTCCATCCCTTGTAATGAGTGTGCATGTGTTTACATCGGCCAGACAGGCCGATGTATATATAATATTACTATTATATATATATATTACTATTATATATATATATTACTATTATATATATATTATATATATATATATATATTATATATATATATATATATTATATATATATATATATTATATATATATATATATATATATATATATATATATATATATATATATATATATATATATATATAATATATATATATGTGTGTGTGTATATCACGAAAATAAACACGTGATTAAGAATGTGACAATGTCAGACCACGGAGGAAAAATGAAACAGGAATTTCCTTAAGTACTTTCGTATATTAAATACATCTTCAGAAGGTCATTTTACAGATCGAGTGATGGGTATAAATAGGCAGGAGAGAGTGGTGAAGTAAGGTGAGGTACAATACTTGGACAACGCAGACGGCCCATTGGCCCATCAGATGCACCCAATTGGCCCATCCGATGTAGCCCAATGGCCCATCTGATACAGCAGACGTACAAGCATAATACATAGTAATTATAACAAAGAGGTAAATATATACAATAAATTAGTGAGACAAATGTTTTTCATGATCCTACTTAAATCGCCCTTTAGCTGATCTATTAGAAATGGATCTAAGTTATATAGACCACTGCTAATATTCAAATTACTTTCTTTGGTGATCTGTATCAAAGCAGATTCAATTATGTTTCTGTTATAGGTGCTTTTACAATTTGTTATAGAAGAAGCACTCTCCCAATCAATTTGGTGAGCTTTTTCTGACAAATGCACAAACAAAGCATTAGACAATTGGCCATGTCTTACAGAGTATTTATGTTGCGATATTCTACATTTTAAATCTTTAGATGTTTGCCCGACATAGAACTTATTACATTCCTTACAAGGTATTTTATAAATGACGCAATTATCACCACGAGGGCTGTTCCTAACTAATAGCTTACCAACAGTGTTTTCGTAGGTAAACAATACATCTATATTAAAAAGTTTCAAGGCCTTGACAATATTCTCAAACCCCGAGAAATATGGTAAACATAACACATTCTTTGGGCGAATCCTTTCACTGCATACATTATTATAATATGTACGACGTGCTTTGTTACGACAAACTTCCAAAAAATTCATTTTCATTTTTCCTCCGTGGTCTGACATTGTCATATATATATATATATATATATATATATATATATATATATATATATATATATATATATATATATATATATATATATATATATATATATATATATATATATATATATATATATATATATATATATGTCGTACCTAGTAGCCAGAACTCACTTCTCAGCCTACTATGCAAGGCCCGATTTGCCTAATAAGCCAAGTTTTCATGAATTAATATTTTTTCGTCAACCTAACCTACCTAACCTAACCTAACCTAGCTTTTTTGGCTACCTAACCTAACCTTACCTATATATATAGGTTAGGTTAGGTAGGGTTGGTTAGGTTCGGTCATATATCTATGTTAATTTTAACTCCAATAAAAAAAAATTGACCTCATACATAGTGAAAAGGGTAGCTTTATCATTTCATAAGAAAAAAATTATAGTAAATATAATAATTCAGGAAAACTTGGCTTATTAGGCAAATCGGGCCTTGAATAGTAGGCTGAGAAGTGAGTTCTGGCTACTAGGTACGACATATATATATATATATATATATATATATATATATATATATATATAATGTCGTACCTAGTAGCCAGAACTCACTTTTTGGCCTTTTATTCAAGGCCCGATTTGCCTAATAAGCCAAGTTTTCCTGAATTAATATATTTTTTCTAATTTTTTTCTTATGAAATGATAAAGCTACCCATTTCATTATGTATGAGGTCAATTTTTTTTTATTGGAGTTAAAATTAACGCAGATATATGACCGAACCTAACCAACCCTACCTAACCTAACCTAACCTATCTTTATAGGTTAGGTTAGGTTTGGTAGCCGGAAAAGTTAGGTTAGGTTAGGTTAGGTACGTTAGGTAGTCGAAAAAGCATTAATTCATGAAAACTTGGCTTATTAGGCAAATCGGGCCTTGAATAGTAGGCCAAAAAGTGAGTTCTGGCTACTAGGTACGACATATATATATATATATATATATATATATATATATATATATATGTCGTACCTAGTAGCCAGAACTCACTTCTCAGCCTACTATTCAAGGCCCGATTTGCCTAATAAGCCAAGTTTTCCTGAATTATTATATTTACTATAATTTTTTTCTTATGAAATGATAAAGCAACCCTTTTCTCTATGTATGAGGTCAATTTGTTTTATTGGAGTTAAAATTAACGTAGATATATGACCGAACCTAACCAACCCTACCTAACCTAACCTAACCTATATTTATAGGTAAGGTTAGGTTAGGTAGCCAAAAAAAGGTTAGGTTAGGTAGCCAAAATATATAGCCAAATATATATATATATATATATATATATATATTGTGACGGTAACGCGTTGGTGTTCGGCTGTTTAAGGCTAGGGGTATGGCCTCGTCACATAGTTATAAAAAAAAATAGAAAAACTGGAACTTCGTCTGTGGTAAGGTAAGGAGAAGACACACAAAACACAAGTAAAACTTTAACAATGAAATTTTAATTACGTTAAATAAATCAAAACATGAAAATAATGCACAAACAAATTCTTATAATAAAATCAATGAATCAAAATAATAAGAATACTTAAAGGACACAATGAAAGTTACGTTAAGGCAAAATAATAAGAAGTGCAACACAAAAGTTAAGTGGGAGGTGCTGGAATATTGGCTTAAAGCCACCACCTCTCTCAGTACACGCTAACGTCTAGCTGGGAGGAGTGCTGGCTACGAAAGCACGGAACATTCTGACGACTGATGTTGGGGTGACCCCAGACATCAGGTAGTATTGGGGGCGAGTGCAGGTGCAGCCAGACCGGCGACCAATCAGCGGAGCCGTAGCGATCAACGGGTAGTTTGGTGGTTGGAGTTCGAACAGGTGGCTGGTTGCATACGTTTCTGCTCACCCAGGCAAGCCTTGCTGGTGCTGGTGTTGTTGTCGTTGTTGGACATTTCTTCCATAGTCTTTTTATATAATTGTGAAGACGTAATTTTGGAGGGAAGAGCAGGCTCAATCTCTTGAAGGAGATTATCGTCACAACTCTCCCCCGAAGCCTGCGGTTCTGGAAGAAGTACGTCGTTATGTGGTGGAGTAATGGATGGAGTTGCTTCTACTTCATAAACTCTGGAGAGGGCATGGGCTAAGATGTTGTCAGACTCTTGGTATAGCGTGTCTCCAGGTTGAATTTCTGCAGTTAGCAAGCCCATAGTAGAAGACGTTGAGATGAGAAGTGGGCGTGCTGCAGGAGGTGTAGGGTGGTGTGGTCCGTGTTGATGGTGGACCGAGCACTTTTCAGGTGTGGAGTGAAGTGCTGAAGCTTCAGGATGAGGAAGAGTAGCTCCTTGCCAATTGTTCCGTAGATCCTTGTAGCAGTAGTCGCTGACAGGTGTATTCTTCTCGCCTCGTTGCTGCATCACGACACCACCCACGTCGGTACCATTGGCGTCGACATGGAGGATGAAGGGCTTATCTGACGAGGTGAGAGTGGAATTAGAAGAGGGCATAGGAGCACGATTATTATCCTGAAAGCATTTGGGAAGATCATTAAGGATTTTGGAATTAGAAAGCGCCGACTCCTTGTCAGTGCTTTCGGGAGAAGAAGCCGGGATGGTCTCACTGTGGATGTAGGGTTCTGTGAAGGTAGAACAATTAATCAAGACAGTGGGAGGAGTACCATTATATTGCTTCAGGAGGTTGACGTGGCACAGCTGGGTCTTCCGCCGCCTATCTGGAGTCTCTATCACATAATTATTATTATTCCTGCACTCTTTGACGCAGTAGGGTCCTGAAAATCTGTTTTGTAAAGGTGAACCTGGGATAGGGAAATAAGCAAGGACGAAGTCTCCCGGCTTGAATTTTCTTACTTTGCTGGTCTGGTCGTAATGAGTCTTCATTCTCACCTGGGCTTTCAATAGATTATCATGGGCAAAGCGGTGGACTCTCTCTAGAATGTGCTGAAGGTTTTGAAGAAACTGGGGCACATTCTGATGCTCACTGAAGGTGGCATCTCTGAGAGAGTCTTTGAAAGCCTTAAGGGGAGTACGGCACTTACGGCCGTAGAGCATCTCATAAGGAGATACTCCTAGGGACTCATTGGGGAGACTTCTGAAAATACACATTATTAGGTCAATCTGCTTATCCCAATCCTTTGAGGTTTCACTACAAAACTTTTTCAAGAGTGCTTTGATGGTCTGATGACTACGTTCAAGAGAACCCTGTGAAGCAGGATGATAGGGGCTGGACAATACCTGTTTGATGTTGAACTCCTCCAGTGTCCTTTTGAAGAGATCACTGGTGAAGTTGGTGCCACAGTCACTTTGAATCTCCCTGGGAAATCCGTATTGAGTGAAGATCTTCAGTAGATGTTTGATAACCGTAGCAGCCGTGATGTTCTTCACTGGAACTGCTATGGGAAATCTGGTGGTAGGACACAGGATGGTTAGGATGTAGGCGTTACCTGAACTGGTCCGAGGTAAAGGACCAACACAGTCTATTATGAGTCTGTGGAAAGGTTCCGCAGGCACCTGTATGGGAATCAGTGGTGCTCTGGGAATGGAGACGTTCGGTTTGCCTGCCATCTGACATGTATGACACTGTTTTACGTATTGTTTGACGTTGTTTACCATACCTGGCCAGTAGTAGTCTTGACGAATCCCATGGTAAGTCTTGTTGAAGCCGTAGTGGGAGAATGCTCCGTGGGCCAGGTGTAGAATAGTGGGCCGCAGGCTGGTGGGAATCACAAGTTGTTCGGTGTTGGCCCAATCGTCCTCCTCCTTCAGTTTACTGGGTCTATATCTGCGGTAGAGCAAGTCGTTCTCTAGGAAGAACCCAGGAATACTGTCGGGTTGAGTCTCAGCCTGGAAAAACAATGGTGTTAAAGTAAGATCTTCCCTCTGCAACTTACGGAACTCCAACTTGGTCAGATGCGGGGGTAGTTTCTGAGGGTCTTGAGGGACAGCGGTAGCAGTAGAGTCAGCTGGCTGTGGACGTGCGGCTTGTGCACGGGTGGTCACGAGAACCGGAGGAGAAACTTCATCACTCTCTTGAACCTCTGCTGGAACATACTCAGAATAGGGTTACTTGGCACAGAGTTACACACCTGGGGTTTGTCCATGACGATCAGGTTGGTCGGTTGCAGGTCTTCTGCCAAGTCGTTGCCTAGGAGAAGTTGCACTCCAGGCATGGGAAAAGGCTTTTCCCTGACGGCGACTTGGACTTCCCCGTTCACGTAGGGACAATCCAGGTGGACTCTGGCGAGAGGGTATGGAGTGGTAGCAGTGAGGTCAGTGATGAAGACTGTTTCCCCGGTGTAGACTATGTTGGGCACAGCCGACTTCAAGATGATCGATTGTAGAGCCGCTGTGTCCCTCAAGATCTTCAATTTGAAACGTCCCTCCGGATTTGAACCGTTGGCAGAGACAGTTCCAGTATACAGGTGGTTACTGAAAAGAGAAAGATCATTAACATCAACACCAACATTCATCACAGGCTTACCGGACTTAGGAGGAGTTGGTTTGGGTCGTTGTTGGTCAGTGGTTCCCTTGTATTGAGACTTACCACACTTGTCTATGGTATGTCCATAGAGTCTACAATATTTGCAGTACAGTTGTGAACCAGCTTGATCGGGGCTCACCTTCTCGTAACTGTACCACGACTTCTTACTGGAGGATGGTTCAGGTGTCAGCCGGTGGATGAGGCTGTAAGTGTCAGCCGACTTAGCACACTTCAGGTAGTCGGTTTCTTCTTTATCTGCTAAGTAGAGGCGGACAGGAGGCGGCACACGTCTCAAGAATTCTTCAACAAGCATCAGGTTGACGAGTTCTGTAAAAGTAGAGATATGTGCTGCTTCCAGCCATTTCATGAAATACCTCCGTTTCGTGTTAGCAAACTCGAGGAAGGTAGTGGTACTTGCCTTCAGGTGGTCACGGAATTTCCTTCTATAACTTTCAGTAGAGAGGAGGTAGGCGTCCAACACTGCTTGTTTCAGAGTGTAGTAGTCATTCTCAGACGCCAAAGTACTGAGTGTGACTGCAGCTCTACCTGTAAGATGGACTCTGAGAAGTGTTGCCCATTGGTCGACAGGCCAACTGAGTTGATTAGCAAGGGTTTCAAAGGTGGTAAAGAACACATCAACTTCTGCTTCTACAAAGGATGGCATTAACTTACTTGCATGTGATATATTAAAACTGACGGGAAGATTGGCAGTAGCTTGTTGGCGTTGAGTGAAGTGTGAAGTTTCCAACGTGTATTCCCGTTGACGACACTCAAGAGCCAGAGTCGCTTGTTGCTTGTCATGTTCGCGTTGTATTTCCAACTCGCGTTGTTTGGTTTCAAGCTGTAAGCGTTCCCGCTCCTGGAGTGTTTCAAGCTGTACTCGTTCACGTTCACGGAGTAATGCGACCTCACGTTCGTGTTCTTCTCTCCTCAAAGCAGCTTCACGTTCTCTGAGGGTGATTTCTCGTTCTTGTTCCTCTCTCCTCAAAGCAGCTGCTTCCCTTTGCTGCTCACGTTCAATCTTGGCCAGCTCTAGTTTGAGTTTCAGCGTTGCCAAATCAGTTT
>NW_025567552.1:7500-44322 GCF_020424385.1 Procambarus clarkii | reverse complement strand
AAGAAGAGTGTGGGGGAGGCGGGGGAGTCCAGTGTATCTTGTCCCCCAGGAAGAAGAGTGTGGGGGAGGCGGGGGAGTCCAGTGTATCTTGTCCCCCAGGAAGAAGAGTGTGGGGGAGGCGGGGTGTCCTACCAACCCTTCCAAATTCTCCCTGTTATCGCGACAGCTGCGGCTATCGTCTCAAAATTATTGTAAAAGTTGGTAGTCCGGAGCAGTCTAGTTTGGTGTTGTTAGTGTGTTCTTGTGTACTGGCTAGTGGTAAGGTGTCGTTGGTGTGCCACTATGTGTAGGAGACACAGGCCTTCTATTAACTGATATATACATATATATATATACACATACAAATATATATATATAGAGAGAGAGGAACAGAGTTAACGAGACATAAGAGGAGTAGAGCCCTCTCCAGGGGCAGAGAAATTGACGCCATGCTCAGTTCCAGGAACCGTGTTTATATGTGTTGCTGTATTGTGCTGTCCTACACAATACTTGCTGTGTGTTGTGCAGTGCTGTGTAATGCTGTGCGGTCTGGTGCTGTGTGGTGCAGTGCGGGGCTGAGACAGCATGTCACTTTCGCTAGCCGCTGCCATCTTCTAGTACGACGATTTTTGGCTTTAGGGGAAAGTATGCGTTACAGTGCGACGCTGTATCAGGAGGACGGGTTAATAAGTTGATGATTGCACAGTTGCAGTGATACGAGCATCAGCACGCTGTATAGGCCTTAGTGAGCCTATAAGCCCAGTGCCCTACTGGGAGAAGATCAGCATTAACCCCCATGTATCATCTTCAGCGGCGGCGCCGGGTAGATAGATGGCGGGAAAGACAATTTGTCAGACGTTGATCATTAGGAGAAGTGTGGCGGGCACCCCGTGACGGGGCCAGGCTCCGTACTGATCTATAGCCCCCGTCACCTGTCACCCCGTCACTTGTCACCCGTAACCCCGTCACCCATCACCCGTCACCTCGTCACTCCGTCACCTCGTCACTCCGTCCCCCGTCACCCGTCACCCCGTCACCCGTCACCCGTCACTCCGTCACCCGTCACCCCGTCACCTGTCACCTCGTCACTCACCCCGTCACCCGTCACCTGTCACCTCGTCACTCCGTCACCTCGTCACCCTGTCACCTGACCAAGGAAGGTTACGTTAGTTTAATTTGTCTTTGCAACATGGAAAATCTTTTCCGAGTTTTATCCAAATTCAATATGTCCGATTTCTATGTATGTCGGATACATAGAAATACATGTATTTCTATGTATTTGCGTTGTATGTCGGTATATGTACTATGGTCCTCATCGTCACTATAAGTACTGCCAAAGCAGGAGAATATATATATATATATATATATATATATATATATATATATATATATATATATATATATATATATATATATATATATATATATATATAATATTGTCTTCCTGTATAGAGTCAATTCAAACTGGAAGTCAAACTGCTGTCCGTTAACCTTATTGGATTTGAATTGTTGGAAATTTGCGAGTCAGGAATGGAGGATGGGATATGTCGGTGTCGCCGGTGTGAGGCGAGGAAGGCTGACCTCCTTCATCACTGATTTAATGACTTTGATGTTACTAGGAGCATAAGAATGAGACAATACCGCAGGCGGCGTCGCGGCCGATACTAAGTGAGTCCCGTTCATACACACACACACACACACACACACACACACACACACACACACACACACACACACACACACACACACACACACACACACACACACACACACACACACACACACACACACACACACACACACACACACACACACACTTAGTGATGTGGTGGAGGCTGACTCCATACACAGTTTCAAGTGTAGATATGATAGAGCCCAGTACGCTCAGGAACCTGTACACCAGTTGATTGACAGTTGAGAGGCGGGACCAAAGAGGCTAAGCACAACCCCCGCAAGCACAACTAGGTGAGCACAACCAGGTAAGTACACACAGCGGTGCTTCAGAGCCATCAAACAATACTCTGGAGTCGCCAATCCATGAATCTGGGTTCCATTCCCAGTCGAGGCAGAAATAAATGGACAGTTTCTTTCACTTGATGCCTCTGTTCACCTAGTAGTAAGTTTGTGGGATTGAGACAGCTGATGTGGAATTCATTCTGGGGATTGTGTGTGTGTGTGTGTGAGAGAGAGAGAGAGAGAGAGAGAGAGAGAGAGAGAGAGAGAGAGAGAGAGAGAGAGAGAGAGAGAGAGAGATGCAGTAGATATGATAGAGGAAAATAGGTCGTAAGTCAGTACATTATGCAATCTACGGTTAGGAAGGCGGGGTCCAAGAGCTAATAGCTAGATCCTGCAGGCACAAATAGTAAACACACACACAAAGAGAAGCCATTGGGCACAAAGTTGAACCCAAATATTAATTCAGGCGGCAGAAATTGTATGCAGGTTACAAAATTAATGTAGGCAATTTCATAAAAAATTTAATCTGTAGTCCAATTGAAAAAAATCACACACACACACACACACACACACACACACACACACACACACACACACACACACACACACACACACACACACACACACATTCACACACACACAAAAGGAACATGATTAGGACGTACAAAGTACTGAAGAGTATTACACACAGAGATCAAACTAACGTGATGCATCAACTCTTTTTACCCTGTCGTAGCTCAGTCGATTAAGGCAGTGTCTGGGATGCTCCCGGACGCAGGTTCGAATCCTCGTCACGGCCCTTGTGGATTTGTTCATTTACTGAAGTATAAACAGAGATGGTTCACTATGCCACAGGTAAGTGAAAGCTCTCATGGGAGCCCGAGTGGCATGTGCCCAACCAGGTCATTATCCTGGTAGGTAACCTGTGGTGCCACTGTCACCGTGACAATGGCACCCCATGATAGTACAATGGTGGGGGGGGGAGGGGTTTCAGCCCCCCACACCCGGGACGCTAGCCCCTTCCCCCCTTCAGGCAAGTTAAAGTGGATACCCTTTTACACCTGCACCAGGTGTGTGCTATCACATGTACCAGGTGTGTGCGACCACATGTACCAGGTGTGTGCTACCACATGTACCAGGTGTGTGCTACCACATGTACCAGGTGTGTGCGACCACATGTACCAGGTGTGTGCTACCACATGTACCAGGTGTGTGCGACCACATGTACCAGGTGTGTGCGACCACATGTACCAGGTGTGTGCTACCACATGTACCAGGTGTGTGCGACCACATGTACCAGGTGTGTGCTATCACATGTACCAGGTGTGTGCTACCACATGTACCAGGTGTGTGCTACTACATGTACCAGGTGTGTGCTATCACATGTACCAGGTGTGTGCTACCACATATACCAGGTGTGTGCTACCACCTGCACCAGCTCTACCACCTGCACCATTGTAGCAGTTGCAGCAGCTGCACCTCTGTAATATTTAGAGCATTTGCAACATATTTAGTATCTCCTTTAGGTGTAACACACATACACACCTGTGTGTGTGTGTGTGTGTGTGTGTGTGTGGTGAGGTGAGTGAGTGAGGTGAGTACAAGCACAACTAGGTGAGTACACACACACACACACACACACACACACACACACACACCACACACACACACACACACACACACACACACACACACACACACACACACACCACACACACACACACACACACAACACACACACACACACACACACACAAAGTTTCGTACTGAACTGCGTGAGAAATAGTGACAAACACGCAAAATATTCCCTTTGGTCGAGCGATTATTGAGGAATCTGACTCGAGAACACATTTGTACAGTTTATAATGAAATGCTTTGTTTACACAACACGTGACACATGACACCTGTTGTGACACATGACACATGTTGTGACACATGACACATGTTGTGACACATGACACATGTTGTGACACATGACACATGTTGTGACACATGTTGTGACACATGACACATGTTGTGACACATGACACCTGTTGTGACACATGACACATGTTGTGACACATGACACCTGTTGTGACACATGACACATGTTGTGACACATGACACATGTTGTGACACATGACACATGTTGTGACACATGACACCTGTTGTGACACATGACACATGTTGTGACACATGACACATGTTGTGACACATGACACATGTTGTGACACATGACACATGTTGTGACACATGACACCTGTTGTGACACATGTTGTGACACATGACACATGTTGTGACACATGACACATGTTGTGACACATGACACATGTTCTGACACATGACACCTGTTGTGACACATGACACGTTGTGACACATGACACATGTTGTGACACATGACACGTTGTGACACATGACACGTTGTGACACATCTCGCACTTGCTTACAGTCAATATTGGCTTATTTAATAAGTGCATATGTGACATACTAATTGTTTGTGAATATTTTAGTTTACCTTGAAAAGCTTCATAGAAAACACCGACCTCACCTAACCTTCTTAGTATGTTAAGATAAGCATCTTATTGCTTCTTATTTACAATTATTACTTAACCTATCAACTGTATAGTTTAAGTAATAATTGTAATTAAGAAGCAATAAGATGCTTATCTTAACATACTAAGAGGTGTTGAGCTGGTTGTGTACTGGTAGCCCCACATGAAGGCTGACCCCCCCTCGCTACCACTCCTCAAGCACTTCCGGAACCGGTACATCTTTCCTTAATGATAACTCCGTTATTTATTAAACAGTTCACGAGCTTCCTGACTTCACAACCCAAGGTTATTATTGTTGTAAACGACCTCGTATTGCTTCGCAACTCATAAACTATTTAATATAAACAAAGCCGCCACGATTGGGGGGTTTAAGATGTAGAGGTTTCGTTAATGGTTGGCCAAATGGTGGATAAATCCTGGGCCCAGATCTTTATTGCCCAACAGCTTAAGACCCGCTTGGCTATTTTCTTAACCAATTGTGATTTAGAGAGGAACTTGAGTCTAAGATACGAGAGCGTGAAGCTGTATCTTGTGAGTCACGACTTGGTATAAAGTAGACACTATAGCACTGTCTTCCCTCCCAGTGAGGTGGTGGGAGGGGGGGGGGAGGAGATGAGAGAGGAGTTTATATTTTTGTGAGGTTGTCTACTGTCTTCTCATAATTCTTCCTCACATTCACCTACTCATTATCTTCTCTCATCTCCTAGTTTTCTTTTTATGTACTCATCTCTCTCTCCCTCTTTCCTCCATCTCTCTCTCTCTCCTCTCTCTCTCTCTCCCTCCCTCTCTCCATCTCTCTCTCTCTCCTCCATCCTTAGTCTAGGTATCTGATTCTTCTTCTCGTCTTGGCTTAATTATTTTCCATGTATTGATTTCCATTCACACACCTCTTCCACTGACACATTCCCCTTCCATGTCTTTCCCTTCCCTCTCCCCAGTTCTCCCCTCGGCCCCTATCTCTTAAATCCTCCTTTCCCATGACCTTTCACGCCGTTCTCCTACCCATTTACCCACTTTTCTCCCCCTGTAAATACCCCCCCCCCTTATACCACCTCATCTCCTCGCCCCCTTCTCTCTCTCTATCTTCCTCTCCCACCTCTTCCTTCTCCTCCTATCCCCAACGAACCTTTCCTTTTCTAAAGGTGCCCTGTCCTCTTCCATCTTCCTAGCCTTCCATTCCGTGTCTGCCCTTAACCTGCTCTCACCCCCACAGGTCACACGGGCGGCTGACCTCAGACGTCTCAAGAAAATAGGATCCCTTGCCTCAGGGACATTGGTCTGTCTCTCCGGTACTTCACTGGAGGATTTATTTTCTCCCCAACTCCAGCACCTCTTTCCCCTAGTTTTATCCCCACCGCCCTCCCTAGGCCCCTGTCTGCAGGGCGCCGTGTATAACATACAAGGATGTCAACAACAATACCTCGGCTGTATGTCATTGCATACAAACTCATACACCTGCAACAAACAAGGAAAATACACACACAAACAAATTATTTTCATACGTCGATTGCCGTGTGAAGACAGCTGCAGGCACAGGAGGACATGTATTATCGCGCCTCGCAAAAATATTCCCTCAGTTTTGAATTTCAAAACAAGCGAGACTAAAGGATTTTAAGACGCCTTAGCCGGCTGGAACTATAGTGGGTAGTTGAGTCACTATACTGTCACTATCACTGTACTGCTGCCTCTTGTGGCGGACTCTTGGAGGCGGACTCTTGAAGGCGGACTCTTGAAGGCGGACTCTTGAGGGCGGACTCTTGGAGGCGGACTTTTGGAGGCGGACTCTTGGAGGCGGACTCTTGGGAGCGGACTCTTGGAGGCGGACTCTTGGAGGCGGACTCTTGGAGGCGGACTCTTGGAGGCGGACTTTTGGAGGCGGACTCTTGGAGGCGGACTCTTGGGAGCGGACTCATGGAGGCGGACTCTTGGAGGCGAACTCTTGGGAGCGGACTCTTGGAGGCGGACTCTTGGGAGCGGACTCTTGGAGGCGGACTCTTGGGAGCGGACTCTTGGAGGCGGTCTTGGGAGCGGACTCTTGGAGGCGGACTCTTGTGTCGCCCCTCACACCACACCCACAGGAGTAGAGGACCACCACCCACATTAATATTATGAGGGCGGGCCAGGATCCCAGTTGCCCTCAGTCAAGTCCCCTTCATCCTTCATGACCCGGCGCTCAAAGCCTCGCCCTCATCTGTATAGTGGTGGGAGGGTAGGGGAGGGTAGGGGAGGCGGGTGTAGGGGAGGGTAGGGGAGGCGGGTGTAGGGGAGGGCAGGGGAGGCGGGTGTAGGGGAGGAAGGGGAGGCGGGTGTAGGGGAGGACAGGGGAGGCGTTGATAAAAAAAAATTCCAGGAATGAAGAATTCAACGTTAAAGGTTCTCGTCAAATTAAAACCATTATTACAGAACTATTTGTGTTGAGGGCCACACCTGGAGGGTATGTTGAAGGCCACACCTGCAAGGTGTGTTGAGGGCCACACCTGGAGGGTGTAGACAAGAGATCAGACGGAGCCGAGTGCACCAGGGGCGTGCATCAAGAGGAGTGTGTACGGAAGGATGGGACTAGCCAGCCATGCTGGACAGCCGGCTCTTGACAGCGTCCAGCCGGCTCTTGTAAAGCCGTCCCCCCATACTCGCTTAGGGGACCGGGACCCCCTGCAAGCAGTGAGGGACTTGCTGGCACTCCAGGGAGTGGGTACACCAGGATACACCTGCTGGTGGTCCTCCTACACCAGCCGGCACCAGGACACACCTGCTGGTGGTCCTCCTACACCAGCCAGCACCAGGACACACCTGCTGGTGGTCCTCCTACACCAGCCAGCACCAGGACACACCTGCTGGTGGTCCTCCTACACCAGTCAGCTCCAGGACACACCTGCTGGTGGTCCTCCTACACAAGCCAGCACCAGGACACACCTGCTGGTGGTCCTCCTACACCAGCCAGCACCAGGACACACCTGCTGGTGGTCCTCCTACACCAGCCAGCACCAGGACACACCTGCTGGTGGTCCTCCTACACCAGCCAGCACCAGGACACACCTGCTGGTGGTCCTCCTACACCAGCCAGCACCAGGACACACCTGCTGGTGGTCCTCGTGTGTATTATCAAGACGGCCCAGCTGGGACTCAGAGCGCAGTGAGGTGTGTATCGTAATTACTGGAGCACGGGGGGGGGGTCACCCCCTCCCCCAGCACACACCAGGGGTGAGAACTGGAGGTCTACACCAATATTAACCAACCAACAACAATAATAGGGTGAACTGATGTGAGGTGACTAATAAATAAACAGTAGAGACAGAACTTTGAACAAGGAAATGAACAAAAACCTTTTTTTTTTTTTTTTTTTTTTTTATTAAGATATGAGGTACATCTGCATTAGTGCAGCTACCCTAGACTATATGAAGTGGAGTACAGTGTGTCAAAAATAGCTAACTAGGTGATGCTAAAAAATCCCCATCACACAGGATGGTTAGTCATACAGAGGCATGTGAAGGCAGTCTGCACTGGCAGACTCCAGATGCATTTTGAGGATATCATCAACACAAGATTGAATAAGGTAGCAGTGGTAATACAAGTCCCCATCTCGCAGGATGGTTAGTCATACAGGGTCACATATGTTTAGTAGCCTGCACTGGCAAATTTTGTTTATACTGTGAGGATATCTTCAAGAATACGAGACTTTTTTTTTTTTTTTTTTTTTTTATTTATAAGTTATGAGGTACATCTGCATTAGTGCAGCTACCCTAGACTATATGAGTGGAGTACAGTGTGTCAAAAAAAAGCTAACTAGGTGATGCTATAAAATCCCCATCACACAGGATGGTTAGTCATACAGAGACATGTGATAGGCGGTCTGCACTGGCAGACTCCGGATGCATTTTGAGGATATCAACAACACAAGATTGAATAAGGTAGCAGTGGTAATACAAGTCCCCATCTCGCAGGATGGTTAGTCATACAAACCAAAACGTTAATTTACAAGAAACTCTACGGAAATGACACGCCACATTTAACTACCTCAGCTCCAGATGATCTCAACAGAGAGGGGGTTTCAACCCCTGATATGAAGGGTTAAACAGGACCTGTTTTCCGGGACCAAAGTCACAGGTACAGGAGAGAAGTCGTAGTGGATTTACAACATCTTGACCAGGGTTCGACTCCTGTGGTGAGAGTCTGGAAGTGACTCGTGAGGAAAAGGTGTGAACTCTTTAGTAGTGACTCATCGCTTAGCCAGGCGGATACACGGAGCTCTAGGGAAGCCCTTAGGTGCCAGAGTAGCCATGGAGCCAGGCTATATAATGAGTGCCACTTGTCTCCAGAGGTGACTAAGGGTCATGGCACCCTTGAGGCGTGCCTAGGGGGTGTCAAATCACGCTTCAAATCATTACCTGTGCCAAACTTTGACCACAAGTTAAAGGTCTTGTTCTGAGAGGGATTTAAGATAAGTGCCAGGATGAGCTATAGTGATACAGAACTGAACCGATTATGGTATTCCAGGGATCGATAACTTAAGCTATCAGGGAATCGATTAATCATACTTAGCCAGCAGTTTACGATATCTTAATCTTATAACACTGAGACTTACACTACATACGCTTCGCATCCCGCCAGAGACGCAGAATCTTCGTACGGAAACAAACCCTTATTTCAACAAGCACTTACGCTTATTTCTACGTAAAGTTTATTGTTGCGACGTAAACTGGCCCTTTATTTCGATGCAACTGACTCCGGATAATCAAGCAGCCGCTCTTACTCGAATCCCAGCGTTTGAATTAGAATTTCTAATCAGTTTTGACTCTCCCGTGAACATCGTTTTCAATGCAAACGACTTTACACACAGGCAGCGGCCCGAGGGCCCAGTTCCCCCAGGGCCGAATAAGAGTCCCTTCCCACGCTCTCAACCAGTGACCCAGATTTATATATTTTTGTATATATAAACACACATAAAAACAGCAAGGGAGGAAGCTATCAGGGGGAAAGCACCAAGCCATCACGACTATATAGCACGAATCAGGATAAGGATTTGGGATTGGACGGGGAGAAGGAAGAATTTCTATAAAATAAGGGGAATAAATGGGGGAATAAAGAGGGGAATAAAGGGAAGATGATAGAGACGTGTGTAAGACCAGCTCGACAACTTGACACGAGGCCAAATATGTTCCATAACTTTTATAGGCCAACCTGGAAAACTTTGCTAATTGCTTCCAGGAGACGGAGTGGGGTTTTTTTTTACACACAAAAATAGATGAAGATACAAAAGGACAAATCGGTGGCCCATGGGGTTGTACTGTGACCTACTGTGTACTGTGGGGTTGTACTGTGACCTACTGTGTACTGTGACCTACTGTGTACTGTGGGGTTATACTGTGACCTACTGTGTACTTTGGGGTTGTACTGTGACCTACTGTGTACTGTGGGGTTGTATTGTGACCTACTGTGTACTGTGGGGTTATACTGTGACCTACTGTGTACTGTGGGGTTATACTGTGACCTACTGTGTACTGTGGGGTTGTACTGTGATCTACTGTGTACTGTGGGGTTGTATTGTGACCTACTGTGTACTGTGACCTACTGTGTACTGGGGGGTTGTACTGTGACCTACTGTGTACTGTGGGGTTGTACTGTGACCTACTGTGTACTGTGGGGTTGTATTGTGACCTACTGTGTACTGGGGGGTTGTACTGTGACCTACTGTGTACTGTGGGGTTGTACTGTGACCTACTGTGTACTGTGGGGTTGTATTGTGATCTACTGTGTACTGTGGGGTTGTATTGTGATCTACTGTGTACTGTGGGGTTGTATTGTGACCTACTGTGTACTGTGGGGTTGTATTGTGACCTACTGTGTACTGTGGGGTTGTACTGTGACCTACTGTGTACTGTGGGGTTGTACTGTGACCTACTGTGTACTGTGGGGTTGTATTGTGACCTACTGTGTACTGTGGGGTTGTATTGTGACCTACTGTGTACTGTGGGGTTAGATTGTGACCTACTGTGTACTGTGGGGTTGTACTGTGACCTACTGTGTACTGTGGGGTTGTATTGTGACCTACTGTGTACTGTGGGGTTGTACCTACTGTGTACTGTGGGGTTGTACTGTGACCTACTGTGTACTGTGGGGTTGTACTGTGACCTACTGTGTACTGTGGGGTTGTATTGTGACCTACTGTGTACTGTGGGGTTAGATTGTGACCTCCCAATACATAACGGAGCCACTAAATCTATCACCCTTACTAACACTAGACCAACAAAAACTTACAGTCAACCCATCAATAACAACAGCAGAGTCACGTATCTAGTGATGAAGCAAGGTTAACACACCTGACTCATTGTCGTACACACTCTCCACAACACGACACATGTAGCACGTGTGTGTGTATTGTACCAAATGTATACATGGGGTGTATACATGTACCCATTTAACTTCTCTACAAGTGCCTTCTTCAAGAACACCACCAAACACAAGGTGAGATATGAGACAATCGGGTAAATTAACAATTTTGACTCTCTTAAACGCTTGAAATACAGAAATCTATGGAACAGACTGAGGCATCCGGCAGGCCATCGTGACACACACACCACAACAATACATAATTCTTGTAAATGGTTAATAACACAATTCAACCAATCCGACACTGACTAAAGTGCTCTAACAAGAATTAAACGAAGCAAATGAGGTTAAAGGTCTAAGAGAGGTTACACAACGTCACATATGGAAGAGTTCTACAAGAGCTCGTCAGTGTACATTATCACCTCTGCAGCCCTCTATTATTTCACAAGATAACAGGCCAATCTTCTCGTTTCAAGAAATTACATTTAAGGTGGATAACCTATCCACCTTAAATGTAATATCTATCCAACAGGATAACCTGTAAAATGCTATCCAACAGGATAACCTGGTGTGGCGTGCTATCCAACACGATAACCACTTCCAAATTTGAAATTGGCAATCACCCATTACAAATTTTTTTTTCTCTATTCTTTGGGGGGGGGGGGAGTCATTTACCGAAGTATTTTGTTTAAGGGCGATGAGGTGTTTCGTCGGAACTAATATTGAAGTTTTTGTAAGGCCTCTCAAATTGGTTCATGGAACAACCCGTTCTCGCAAATTTAATAAGTCAATATTGACTTATTAGTTGCGTGCATAGGTGACATACTAAACATAATAGTTTCCCTTGAAAAGCTTCATAGAAAACACCGACCTTACCTAACCTACTTAGTATGTTAAAATAAGCATCTTATAGCTTCGTAATTACAATTGTTACTTAACCTATTATAGGTATAGGTTAGGTAATAATTGTAATTACGGAGCAATAAGATGCTTATCTTAACATACTAAGTAGGTTAGGTAAGGTCGGTGTTTTCTATGAAGCTTTTCAGGGGAAACTATTATGTTCAGTATGTCACCTATGCACATATTTAATAAGTCAATATTGACTTATTAAATTTGCGAGAACGGGTTGCATGGAATGTTATGACAAATGTAAAGTGATGATTTAACAAATCTACTCAATAGTCATGCTATACTGCATTTCATGATTGCACAGTTACCATTAACTTCTCGCTCTGTTGAAATGTGTGTATATTATAGACCAGGACTGGTCCATGTGTCTGTTTATCACTATTTAAACAAATTTGTGTGTGTGTGTGTGTGTGTGTGTGTGTGTGTGTGTGTGTGTGTGTGTGTGTGTGTGTGTGTGTACTCACCTATTTGTACTCACCTATTTGTGCTTGCGGGGGTTGAGCTTTGGCTGTGTGTGTGTGTGTGTGTGTGTGTGTGTATTCACCTAGTTGTGTTTGCGGGGGTTGAGCTTTGGTCTTTCGGCCCGCCTCTCAACTATCAATCAACTGTTTATTAACTACCTTCCCCCCCCCCCAGGAAGCAGCCCGTGACAGCTGACTAACTCCCAGGTACCTATTTACTGCTAGGTAACAGGGGGGGCATTCAGGGTTTATCTTCCCCCCTTTATCTTGCCCCCTTACCCCCCTCCCCATCTCCCTACACCCCCCCCTCCCTACACCCCCCCCCCTCGACCACACTGGACGGTGGCCATCACCGCTTCATCTATAAATGTATTTTCCAGAATGTGAATATCCTAAGTTTGACGTCGGCCAAGTTTTCGTCTTTTCCAGGAAAAAATATATATATATTTTCCTCTCGCTGTCACGGCTGTCTCTCGCTGTCACGGCTGTCTCTCGCTGTCACGGCTGTCTACAGGACCAGACGCTGTCTTCCTGGTCGTCGTGTCCACCGTCATACGCCCCACTGAAACTCCTCTGTAATTTAAGGCCACATAAAAGTCTCTCTCTAAATATGGATAACGTGTTTATAGTCTTTCTTGTTTACAATGTTCCTGGTTTACAATGTTCCTGGTTTACAGTCTTCCTGCTTTCCTGGAGTTTCCCCAATAGCTAACGATAGTCTACAGGCGGTGGTCAGAGGGGGACATAGTATCACTGGTGGCTTTTCAACCTCCAAGGTGAGGTATAGTGTGGTTTTGTTGCTCTGTGGATCTCTTGAACTTGGAAATGATTGGGTACTACTTTCCGAGGTACTCTGATACCATCTTCAGTGACCTCCGGGATCTCTGGCACCTCCCAGGTACTCTGATCCCATCTTCAGTGACCTCCGGGATCTCTGGCACCTCCCTGGCTCCAGCATCCTGTCCCCAAGGTCGCCTGTAAGCTATCTAGTTGTGTGAGAATGTTTGTATCTTTTTTGTCTTATCAATAGTAGATGATCATTGTATTATAAATCTGGCTGTCTAGTTCGTTGATTGGCTGTGTGTCTGGCTTGTTGACTGAGAGGGCCGACTTGCTGGCCCAGCTGGCTGGCTGACTGGTTGACTGAGAGGGCCGACTTGCTGGCCCAGCTGGCTGGCTGACTGGTTGACTGAGAGGGCCGACTTGCTGGCCCAGCTGGCTGGCTGGCTGGCTGGCTGACTGGCTGGCTGGCTGACTGAGAGGGCCGACTTGCTGGCCCAGCTGGCTGGCTGACTCAACTGGCTGGCTGGCTGGCTGACTCAACTGGCTGGCTGGCTGGCTGACTCGCTGGCTGGCTGACTGGTTGATTGAGAGGGCCGACTTGCTGGCCCAGCTGGCTGGCTGACTGGCTGGCTGGTTGACTGAGAGGGCCGACTTGCTGGCCCAGCTGGCTGACTGGTTCAACTGGCTGGCTGGTTGGCCGACGCAACTGGCTGAATAGTTGGCTGGCTGACTCAACTGGCTGGCTGGCTGACTCAACTGGCTGGCTGGCTGACAGAGCCCGCCCCGTTTATAATCCCTAACAAGAAAACTCACTCTTGCCGCTTGCCTAATATTGCAAGTGGACGTCAGACTGGATGAAGTTAAGAGCGAGAGCCGTCTCGGGTCCCCGCCAGCCCTGACCCTCGGAACCGGAATATATATATCCTGGATTTCCTGCTGAAAGAAATCACGGGAAGGGCTTTAAGAGGAGATAAAAGGATCTTGGACAGGATTTCTGTAGAGCGCGGCGCTGGCTTTGAGGACGAGGTATTGTAAGACGCTGGTAGATGAATGTGCTTGTCAAGCCGCATATTCATCTACCAGCATCTACCATCTACATTCATCTGTCATGCTTGGTATATGTGTGTGACTCTGCTTGTCAAGCCCGTCCATGCTTGCTATGTGTGTGTGACTCTGCTTGTCAAGCCCGTCCATGCTTGCTATATGTGTGTGTGACTCTGCTTGTCAAGCCCGTCCATGCTTGCTATATGTGTGTGACTCTGCTTGTCAAGCCCGTCCATGCTTGCTATGTGTGTGACTCTGCTTGTCAAGCCCGTCCATGCTTGCTATGTGTGTGACTCTGCTTGTCAAGCCCGTCCATGCTTGCTATATGTGTGTGTGACTCTGCTTGTCAAGCCCGTCCATGCTTGCTATATGTGTGTGACTCTGCTTGTCAAGCCCGTCCATGCTTGCTATGTGTGTGACTCTGCTTGTCAAGCCCCTCCATGCTTGCTATGTGTGTGTGTGACTGTGCTTGTCAAGCCCGTCCATGCTTGCTATGTGTGTGACTCTGCTTGTCAAGCCCGTCCATGCTTGCTATGTGTGTGACTCTGCTTGTCAAGCCCGTCCATGCTTGCTATATGTGTGTGACTCTGCTTGTCAAGCCCGTCCATGCTTGCTATATGTGTGTGACTCTGCTTATCAAGCCCGTCCATGCTTGCTATGTGTGTGACTCTGCTTGTCAAGCCCGCCCATGCTTGCTATATGTGTGTGACTCTGCTTGTCAAGCCCGTCCATGCTTGCTATATGTGTGTGACTCTGCTTGTCAAGCCCGTCCATGCTTGCTATATGTGTGACTCTGCTTGTCAAGCCCGTCCATGCTTGCTATATGTGTGACTCTGCTTGTCAAGCCCGTCCATGCTTGCTATGTGTGTGACTCTGCTTGTCAAGCCCCTCCATGCTTGCTATGTGTGTGTGTGACTGTGCTTGTCAAGCCCGTCCATGCTTGCTATGTGTGTGACTCTGCTTGTCAAGCCCGTCCATGCTTGCTATGTGTGTGACTCTGCTTGTCAAGCCCGTCCATGCTTGCTATATGTGTGTGACTCTGCTTGTCAAGCCCGTCCATGCTTGCTATATGTGTGTGACTCTGCTTATCAAGCCCGTCCATGCTTGCTATGTGTGTGACTCTGCTTGTCAAGCCCGTCCATGCTTGCTATATGTGTGTGACTCTGCTTGTCAAGCCCGTCCATGCTTGCTATGTGTGTGTGTGACTGTGCTTGTCAAGCCCGTCCATGCTTGCTATATGTGTGTGACTCTGCTTGTCAAGCCCTCCATGCTTGCTATGTGTGTGTGTGACTGTGCTTGTCAAGCCCGTCCATGCTTGCTATGTGTGTGACTCTGCTTGTCAAGCCCGTCCATGCTTGCTATATGTGTGTGACTCTGCTTATCAAGCCCGTCCATGCTTGCTATGTGTGTGACTCTGCTTGTCAAGCCCGTCCATGCTTGCTATATGTGTGTGACTCTGCTTGTCAAGCCCGTCCATGCTTGCTATATGTGTGTGACTCTGCTTGTCAAGCCCGTCCATGCTTGCTATATGTGTGTGACTCTGCTTGTCAAGCCCGTCCATGCTTGCTATGTGTGTGTGACTCTGCTTGTCAAGCCCGTCCATGCTTGCTATGTGTGTGTGACTCTGCTTGTCAAGCCCGTCCATGCTTGCTATGTGTGTGACTCTGCTTGTCAAGCCCGTCCATGCTTGCTATATGTGTGTGACTCTGCTTGTCAAGCCCGTCCATGCTTGCTATATGTGTGTGACTCTGCTTATCAAGCCCGTCCATGCTTGCTATGTGTGTGACTCTGCTTGTCAAGCCCGTCCATGCTTGCTATATGTGTGTGACTCTGCTTGTCAAGCCCGTCCATGCTTGCTATGTGTGTGTGTGACTGTGCTTGTCAAGCCCGTCCATGCTTGCTATATGTGTGTGACTCTGCTTGTCAAGCCCCTCCATGCTTGCTATGTGTGTGTGTGACTGTGCTTGTCAAGCCCGTCCATGCTTGCTATGTGTGTGACTCTGCTTGTCAAGCCCGTCCATGCTTGCTATATGTGTGTGACTCTGCTTATCAAGCCCGTCCATGCTTGCTATGTGTGTGACTCTGCTTGTCAAGCCCGTCCATGCTTGCTATATGTGTGTGACTCTGCTTGTCAAGCCCGTCCATGCTTGCTATATGTGTGTGACTCTGCTTGTCAAGCCCGTCCATGCTTGCTATATGTGTGTGACTCTGCTTGTCAAGCCCGTCCATGCTTGCTATGTGTGTGTGACTCTGCTTGTCAAGCCCGTCCATGCTTGCTATGTGTGTGACTCTGCTTGTCAAGCCCGTCCATGCTTGCTATGTGTGTGACTCTGCTTGTCAAGCCCGTCCATGCTTGCTATATGTGTGTGTCTCTGCTTGTCAAGCCCGTCCATGCTTGCTATGTGTGTGTGACTCTGCTTGTCAAGCCCGTCCATGCTTGCTATATGTGTGTGACTCTGCTTGTCAAGCCCGTCCATGCTTGCTATGTGTGTGTGACTCTGCTTGTCAAGCCCGTCCATGCTTGCTATGTGTGTGTGACAATGCTTGTCAAGCCCGTCCATGCTTGCTATGTGTGTGTGACAATGCTTGTCAAGCCCGTCCATGCTTGCTATGTGTGTGACTCTGCTTGTCAAGCCCGTCCATGCTTGCTATGTGTGTGTGACAATGCTTGTCAAGCCCGTCCATGCTTGCTATGTGTGTGTGACAATGCTTGTCAAGCCCGTCCATGCTTGCTATGTGTGTGTGACTGTGCTTGTCAAGCCCGTCCATGCTTGCCATGTGTGTGTGACTCTGCTTGTCAAGCCCGTCCATGCTTGCCATGTGTGTGTGACTGTGCTTGTCAAGCCCCTCCATGCTTGCCATGTGTGTGTGACTGTGCTTGTCAAGCCCCTCCATGCTTGCCATGTGTGTGTGACTCTGCTTGTCAAGCCCGTCCATGCTTGCTATGTGTGTGACTCTGCTTGTCAAGCCCGTCCATGCTTGCTATGTGTGTGTGACTGTGCTTGTCAAGCCCGTCCATGCTTGCTATGTGTGTGTGACAATGCTTGTCAAGCCCGTCCATGCTTGCTATGTGTGTGACGTGATCTACTCAACGTAAGCCACCTTCGAGCGACACGGAAACGTGTTTACCTGTTGTGACAAACGATGTCAACAGGATGTAAGTGGATAGTTGAATTTTGTTTACGAATTTGTAAACAAACGAGGATGGGAAGAGAAGGGTAACAAGAACAGTAGTGTACAGGACAGTTTCATGGATCACAAAATGAAAGAGAAAATGGAAGGGGAACGTAGCATAAAACTTACCTATCCTAATTCACTCTCGTCTTGCTAAGTCAAGATAAACCCAACTCATCCTATCCTATCCTAGACCCCAAGTGGTCGACTCAGTTACCTCTCAAGCTCCAGCCAATCATCTTGAGGTTATCTTGAGATGATTTCGGGGCTTTTTAGTGTCCCCGCGGCCCGGTCCTCGACCAGGCCTCCACCCCCAGGAAGCAGCCCGTGACAGCTGACTAACACCCAGGTACCTATTTACTGCTAGGTAACAGGGGCATAGGGTGAAAGAAACTCTGCCCATTGTTTCTCGCCGGCGCCTGGGATCGAACCCAGGACCACAGGATCACAAAACCCGCGTGCTGTCCGCTCGGCCGACCGAGCGATCATACCAAAAAAGCCAATGAAAAGTGTCAGAATAACTGACGCCGGTTCTTATTGGCTAAGATCCTTGTTACCTATTTGTTTGTGTTTCTTTAGGTAGGGTTCCATGCCGGGGCAGCATACTCGATAACAGGTTTCGTAAACGATGTAGAGAGAGCTCGGAAGGGATCGTTGTCCAAGTTGGTGAAGGATAGCGGGACGTTGGCCAGTATATCATATGCTGGTCTCGTTATCGTGCTGATGTGTGCCTCTGGTGTGGTGCCTCAGTTATGTCCACTACTAAGTCTTTCTCTTTTTTCATAAGTTGTAAGTCTCTTGTTCTTCATCCTGGACTGTATAAGATGCCTCCTTGAGCCAGATCCTGTCCTCAGGTCCTTGTATTTGTCAGGGTTTGTGAGTGTCTGTTTGTGTGTGTATATGGCTGTGTGGCTGTGTGACTGGCTGTGTGTGTATATGGCTGTGTGGCTGGCTGTGTGTGTATATGGCTGTGTGGCTGTGTGTGTATGGCTGTATAGCTGGCTGTGTGTGTATGGCTGGCTGTATGTATGGTAGTGTGGCTGTCGACAACCACACCAGCCACACCTCACTACACCAGCCACGCCTCACCACACCACACACACCTCACCACACCACACACACCACACCACACACACCTCACCACACCCCACACATCTCACCACACCAGCCACACCTCACCACATACACCTCACCACACCCCACACACCACACCACACACACCTCACCACACCCCACACATCTCACCACATCAGCCACACCTCACCACACCAGCCACGCCTCACCACACCATCACCACCGAAAATAATTCCCAATTTTTTGCGTGTGAAACATGAACTTTCGCCAGGGAATAAATTTTCCACCGCTGAATTTACGACCATCTTGGGTTCTTCTCGTTGGGACGCCTAGGCCGTCTTTATCATGGGGAATGGACGGGTCTGTCGGCGTCCACGGGGTGACGGGTCTGTCGGCGTCCACGGTGTGACGGGTCTGTCGGCGTCCACGGAGTGACGGCCCTGTCGGCGTCCACGGTGTGATGGGTCTGTCGGCGTCCACGGGGTGACGGGTCTGTCGGCGTCCACGGGGTGACGGGTCTGTCGGCGTCCACGGAGTGACGGCCCTGTCGGCGTTTACGGAGTGACGGCCCTGTCGGCGTCCACGGTGTGATGGGTCTGTCGGAATAACCGCTCCCAACGTTTTGGACGAGATAAGACAGAAAGAAAATACAAAAAGGCTCTGATCTGATCTAACACATGGCTTCTAGAATTCAACTTATAAAGGTGCAAGGTTATGAAAGGTTGAGGGCTGATAGGACTCCAGGAACAACACGAGGAAGAGCAGACAGCTGCTGAGAGACGGAGGACCAGGAACTGAGGGTACAGCCACTACTGTCAGCTCGGACAGAGAGAGAGAGAGAGAGAGAGAGAGAGTGAGAGAGAGAGAGAGAGTGAGAGAGAGAGAGAGAGGAGAGAGAGAGAGAGAGAGAGAGAGAGAGAGAGAGAGAGAGAGAGAGAGAGAGAGAGAGAGAGAGAGAGAGAGAGAGAGAGCAAGCAAGCTTACCTACCAAAAATCACACAAGCACATTGTCAGCAAGGCGGACAGCCCGCCTGCTATCATAACTATATTCTGTGACAGGATAACGTCCGTGACCATGACAGGTGGCAGGATACGGGTGGTGACAGGGTAGACAATCATGTCACCGTGTAACTCTCCTCCTCTGCCACACTGGGCTGTGTTAAGGTGTTTACAACCAGACAAACTTCCTCCCCGTAAATCAATCAACTCAAAATTTACCTCCGTCCCAAAATGATGTAAGTGTTGCTACGCTCAACACTGATGTTTACGGCTCTCTTTGATGGAAGGTCAGTGATCTGGAGGAGTTTGTTAGGCGCTCTGGGCTCTCGCCTGAGGGAGAGAGAGAGAGAGAGAGAGAGAGAGAGAGAGAGAGAGAGAGAGAGAGAGAGAGAGAGAGAGAGAGAGAGAGAGAGAGAGAGGGAGAGAGGGGGGGGGGACACTGAAGGTACAGTTTACTGTTGGGTTTAAGAGCTATGAGCCTGGCGGAAGGGTTATTGAAGCCTCCACCATCTCGCTGCTCCCAAACACCCAAGGTATACTCTACTCCACAGTGAAGTATAGTGTTAGTGTGGGTGTAGTGAGAGGCTGGGTACACCTGTGGCTGTATACACCACACCACACGAAGGAACACACACACATGGCCACCCGCTCCAAGGATATATATGTACTTACATGTGTACGTCATTACGGGCTATTCATGCCCGTGCCACCTCTTGGGTAGCTTAATCTTTATCAATCAATCATGTGCGCCGCGACATATTTATATGTGTCATAAATATGCGCTCCTGTGGTGCAGTTGCCTACGTCCGCGACATGTAATCGTGGATCCCGAGTTGAATCCCCGGCCGGGACAGGTTTTTAACTGATGCCTCTGTTCACTTAGTAGTAAAATAGGTACCCGGGAGCTACGCATCTGTTGTGGGCGGCTGGGGAAGGTGTTGGACATCTAGAAAGCTACAATAGGCTTGGTGTAGAGAATACAATAAATAAATCTAAGTGTTTGGGGTATAAGGGTGATGTATTTTGAGACGTTAATACAAGAGAAAACAGGAAGAGTGGTTGTAATGGCTTGTGAGACGCGCGGGAAGAACACATCGTTTGTCAGTCTGGTGGACCGTGGCGGCGGCAGCTGTTTCATATTAAACTTCCGTCATTGTCTCGTGGACGGGTTGACAGCTGAACAAGACGGGGGACACTGGTCCCCCAGGCTGTCACGGGGCGGCGCTGGGGGACATGCGCACGCTCAGGCGCTCGTCCTCAAGTTACACACACACACAGACCGTGTCCTCACACACACACACACAGACACACACACTGTGACCTCACACACACACACCCACCACCACCACTACCACCACTATCACCACCACCACCAGCACCCGTAGCCCCAGCCACCACCAGCACCACCAGCACCACCACCACCACTACCACCACTATCACCACCACCACCAGCACCCGTAGCCCCAGCCACCACCACCACCCGTAGCCCCAGCCACCACCAGCACCACCACCAGCACCACCAGCACCACCACCAACCAGCCACCACCACCACCACCACCCGTAGCCCCAGCCACCACCAGCACCACCACCAGCACCACCAGCACCACCACCAACCAGCCACCACCACCACCCGTAGCCCCAGCCACCACCACCACCACCACCACCACCACCACCACCACCACCACCACCACCACCAGCACCCGTAGCCCCAGCCACCACCACCACCACCACCACCACCACCACCACCACCAGCACCCGTAGCCCCAGCCACCACCAGCACCCGTAGCCCCAGCCACCACCAGCACCACTACCACCACCACCACCACCACCACCACCACCACCACCACCACCACCACCACCACCACTATCACCACCACCACCAGCACCCGTAGCCCCAGCCACCATATAAATCTGTGTTCACTGCGGATTATAAATTTAAGGGAAACGCTTACTGTTCTTAATGATGATTAATCTCCCGCAGGTTTGGTGGTGGGTCCCGTGGCCTCTGGAACGTTTGGATCAGTCGACTAAGAGGCGAGAGGCGGGACGCAGGAGGCGGAGCTCGGCCCCCAGAAGTACAGGTAGGTGCACACACACACACACACAAGCAGCCAGGCCTCATCCGTCACTGGTGGAGGGCGCTGTTAGGCTCACGCGGGAGTAGGGCCAGGCGGCTCACACCATATATATACACGTGGCTTCCTGCCTTGTAGCTCTACCACCACCTACGTCATTGGTGGCTCCCCAGAGAGTCATCGTGTAGATGTAGTGGCTGCTGCCTCCTCCTGCTGTTGCTGGCCCATGTACTGTGTATGGCTGCACGGATGCTGTACACCTGTCAGTAGCAACTGCTGCCCCGTGTACTGTGTGTGGCTGTACGGATGCTGTACACCTGTCAGTAGCAACTGCTGCGTGTGTCAACAATTTCCTCTTGTCTATTAAAAGTGTTGAGGGCTGTTGAGCGGCCTTAACCTGCAGGCAGCTGGTGCAGCGAGTACCTTCTGCTCTGTCACATCTGTTCTTAAAGTTATGTATGGAGTTATCCCCCAGTAACTCCTCTCACTTGGTCACCTCTACATCACCCTACGAACCCTTACACATGTCTTACTTCCTCCCTTATGGCTCAAATGTCAGTCCATATTCCAAAGTATTTTGTAGGTTGTGACCAAGTCTCCTCTGGATTCACTCTCAGCACCTCATCTTACCTCAGGTCTTATACTGTAATAAGCTACTAAGGTATTAATTATCAAAAGAAATATTTGCACTTGATAAACTCGATGAGGTTTATATTGGCTCTATATTCAAATGCCTCATCATCTTGCATTTATTGGGATTGAATTCGAGGAGCCAGATATTTGATATTCGTAATTGCTTTTCAATATTCAGTCCCCTCCGTCTTCACTATCACTTCTTCCCATCTGTTGGGTGTAATGATGTCATCCAGTCATCCAGCTGGAGGTCATAGGTTCGAGTCCTGTACAGGCTGCCATCCAAAGGATACCTGATCAACCAGGCTGTGACTCGTACGTCAGGCTGCGTGTGTGTGTCTACACCAATATACTCTCTTGATGGAACATGCAAATGGCCGCCATTGTCTCCATTCCGCAATATTTTCAACTGCTTGCAGAAGCCAATCGCTGTAAGTATGTAAACCAGTCGGTATGCTGACGCCAGAACCGGTTAGTTTGTTGACATCCAGAGCCGGTTGTACCGTTGACGTCTGTTGATGTGTGTTAGAAGAATATTATCTAAAAAAAAATGGAGGGAAATAGGTCGGGAGTCATTATATTAGACCCAAGCGAGGGTTAGAAAGGCGGGGTCCGAGAGCTAGTAGGTGTACCCTACAGGCACACCTGTTAGGGTCCACACCTGTTAGGGTTAGGTGAACCCTAACAGCTGAACCACCTAACAGCTCCTGACAGGTCAGGAGCGTGGGTCAGAGCGTGGCACTATAGTGCCAGGAGCGTGAGTCAGAGCGTGGCACCCACAGTGCCAGGAGCGTGAGTCAGAGCGTGGCACCCACAGTGCCAGGAGCGTGAGTCAGAGCGTGGCACCCACAGTGCCAGGAGCGTGAGTCAGAGCGTGGCACTATAGTGCCAGGAGCGTGGGTCAGAGCGTGGCACCTCTGGTTAAAACATCAGCTTTACCTAGTAGAGTTGGTACACTATAACCGTCCATAACAGGCGGGTTTACTGTGTCATGGGAGAGGGGAGTGTATACCTACCCCAGGCGGACCTTGCCCCCTCCCACCGTCCCCCTCCCACACCACTACACCCTCCCACCGTCCCCCTCCCACAGCAGTAACCCTCCCACCCACTACACCCTCCCACCCACCCGCTACAAAATACACAACCCGGCCCTCAGCGCTGAAACTTTTCCAGTCAAGCTACGTCATTTTTGAAGGTGAAGTCTCCATGCTTGACTACAGTACACCAGGTGAAGTCTCCATGCTTGACTACAGTACACCAGGTGAAGTCTCCATGCTTGACTACAGTACACCAGGTGAAGTTTCCATGCTTGACTACAGTACACCAGGTGAAGTTTCCATGCTTGACTACAGTACACCAGGTGAAGTCTCCATGCTTGACTACAATACACCAGGTGAAGTCTCCATGCTTGACTACAGTACACCAGGTGAAGTCTCCATGCTTGACTACAGTACACCAGGTGAAGTCTCCATGCTTGACTACAGTACACCAGGTGAAGTCTCCATGCTTGACTACAATACACCAGGTGAAGTCTCCATGCTTGACTACAGTAAACCAGGTGACATCCATGTAAGGTCTTATACAGCAGAGGTGCCACCCATAACAATGAGTGCCATCTAAGGGTGCCACTACTCATGTGTAGAGAGTAGGCACCTATCAGTGCCTTGAAACAGACATTAATGTTATAAATCTCCTTAGCAACCTTCGCATAAACTTTCTTGAGCAACTTGCGCCGCTCAAAATTCTTGTGGGGGACAAAGGATTTGGTATTAAGATAAAGTTTACTCGTGGCTTTCATATTGTTCATTGTTCACCTAGACAATTATAAGGTCTAGAAGTTGTTCACAATGCCATGGGCATCATCCTGGTTGTCCCAGAACTGTCAACATTGTTCACTAAGACTATATAAGAGAATAATTCTCTATAAGAGAACTACTTATTTTAACAGAACTTCCTTCTATAACAGAACTTCCTTCTATAACAGAACTTCCTTCTATAACAGAACTACCTTCTATAACAGCACTTCCTTCTATAACAGAACAGCATGTATAACAGCACTTCCTTCTATAACAGAACTACCTTCTATAACAGCACTTCCTTCTATAACAGAACTTCCTTCTATAACAGCACTTCCTTCTATAACAGAACTTCCTTCTATAACAGAACTTCCTTCTATAACAGAACTTCCTTCTATAACAGAACTTCCTTCTATAACAGCACTTCCTTCTATAACAGAACTTCCTTCTATAACAGAACAGCATGTATAACAGCACTTCCTTCTATAACAGCACTTCTTTCTATAACAGAACTTCCTTCTATAACAGAACTTCCTTCTATAACAGAACTTCCTTCTATAACAGAACTACCTTCTATAACAGAACTTCCTTCTATAACAGAACAGCATGTATAAGGAGAAAGCGTTAAGCCAAAATGACACTACTGAACTTGGAATAGATATGAGACAGACTAAGAAGCGAGAGGGAGGGATGGGAGAGAGCTGCCCCCCCCCTGGAGGTGCCGCCAGACCTCGCACGACGCCCACACACGCCCACACACACGCCCACGGCCGCCCACACACGCCCACACACCCCCACACACGCCCACACACACACCCCCACACGCCCACACACCCCCCCACACGCCCACACACGCCCACACACACACCCACACGCCCACACGCCCACACACCCCCACACACGCCCACACGCCCCCACACACGCCCATACACACGCCCACACACGCCCACACACACGCCCACGGCCGCCCACACACGCCCACACGCCCACGGCCGCCACCATCCTCATCACTGGATAATTTCACACTGAATTGGTTTTCCTTCTCAGAGAGAATCATATCAACAATATTACCCCCCTCCTCCCCCCTCCTATTCTCCCCCCCCCTATTCTCTCCCCTTGTTTACTTCTTCGCTTCCCTCCTTGTTTTGTTTATTGTCTTCCTCCTTGTTTACTGTCTCCCGTTCTCTCTCCTCGGGTAAATCACTCATAAAGAAGATAATTGGCATTGAAGGCTTGTTGAGAGGCGGTGCTGAGGGCTGTGGTGGTGCTGTGGTGGTGGTGGTGGTGACAGGTCAGAGGTCACAGGACATAGGACACAGGTCAGAGGACACAGGACATAGGACACAGGTCAGAAGACACAGGACACAGGTCAGAAGACACAGGACACAGGTCAGAGGACACAGGACACAGGACACAGGACACAGGTCAGAGGACACAGGTCAGAGGACACAGGACACAGGACACAGGTCAGAGGACACAGGTCACAGGACAAAGGACACAGGTCAGAAGACACAGGACACAGGTCAGAGGACACAGGACACAGGCCTCCTCCCCTCTCAAACCCCCTCGCAAAAATAAAACCGGTTTGGGGTTATGCCAAAACCTCCTTGGTGACTATGGTTTATAAATTAAAAAACTCTAACAAACATCTTCCTGGATGTTGAAAGAGACGAAGATTTAGAGGCGAGTCTGGCCTGATAGTGGCGGAGATTCCGGGAATGGTCAGTAGTAAATTCCCGCCAAACACTTACTGGCAGGACACGCTCATGACGTCTTGGAGGGGGTGACACGCGGCCCCGAGTCCGGTCCCCTCACCTGCTGCCAACCCTGGACACACACACACACACACACACACACACACACACACACACACACACACACACACACACACACACACACACACACACACACACACCTTGTGGGGTGTGCGGCCCATCACAGCGACAGGAAGCGCGCCACAATACGACAGTTCATGTCATCTTTTACTTACAAATTAGATCATTAGACACTCTTGTGCATAGTGAGAGTCTCATTATTAGCCCAGCTTTGTTTACCGTCGTCGGGGGGGGGGGGGCAGAGGGGGCCACACAGGGGGCACACACACCCACAGGGTAGACCAAGAATGGACACACACCCACAGGGTAGACCAAGAATGGACACACACCCAGAGTGTAGACCAAGAATGGACACACACCCACAGGGTAGACCAAGAATGGACACACACCCACAGGGTAGGCCAAGAATGGACACACACCCAGAGTGTAGACCAAGAATGGACACACCCACAGGGTAGACCAAGAATGGACACACACCCACAGGGTAGACCAAGAATGGACACACACCCACAGGGTAGGCCAAGAATGGACACACACCCAGAGGGTAGACCAAGAATGGACACACCCACAGGGTAGGCCAAGAATGGACACACACCCAGAGGGTAGACCAAGAATGGACACACCCACAGGGTAGACCAAGAATGGACACACACCCACAGGATAGACCAAGAATGGACACACACCCACAGGGTAGACCAAGAATGGACACACACCCACAGGATAGACCAAGAATGGACACACACCCACAGGGTAGACCAAGAATGGACACACACCCACAGGGTAGACCAAGAATGGACACACACCCACAGGGTAGACCAAGAATGGACACACACCCACAGGGTAGGCCAAGAATGGACACACACCCAGAGGGTAGACCAAGAATGGACACACCCACAGGGTAGACCAAGAATGGACACACACCCACAGGGTAGACCAAGAATGAACACACACCCACAGGGTAGGCCAAGAATGGACACACACCCAGAGGGTAGACCAAGAATGGACACACACCCACAGGGTAGACCAAGAATGGACACACACCCACAGGATAGACCAAGAATGAACACACACCCACAGGGTAGGCCAAGAATGGACACACACCCAGAGGGTAGACCAAGAATGGACACACACCCAGAGGGTAGACCAAGAATGGACACACACCCACAGGGTAGACCAAGAATGGACACACACCCAGAGGGTAGACCAAGAATGGACACACACCCACAGGGTAGACCAAGAATGGACACACACCCACAGGGTAGACCAAGAATGGACACACACCCACAGGGTAGACCAAGAATGGACACACACCCACAGGGTAGACCAAGAATGAACACACACCCACAGGGGAAGAAGATGTTGGTAGGACCCCAGAAATAAGCCGCTGGGGAAGGGGCAGCTTGCTCATACTGGTGTACAGGGCATGATAGCACTGTTCAGTCACCTTAATCTTATCTTTAAAAGGGAATTGTTTCTCTGGCATCAGCTACGAGCAGCTTGAGGGGCAGCAGCAACATGCCAGCACCGGTAACAAACTCTACTAGACTTGAGGCAAAAGTGAAATTGACACGAGATACTCCATCTATCAGTCTATTATGGAGGAAGAACCGCACATCTATGGATCATCCAGTAAGGTTAACAGACTTCTAGACAAATCCACAAGGGCCGTGACGAGGATTCGAACCTACGTCCGAGAGCTTCTAGAGACTTCTAGACGTTGCTACATCTAAGCTTAGGCTCGGCTGCGAGTACTCTGTGAGTCTACACCTGCTGGTGTAGACTGAACTAAATGTAAACTTGGCAGAAGAACTCTTCACATACTTTGCCGCCATCTTGGGACTCCCCCTGCCCTGGGAGTCACTAGTGGCCGCCATCTTGGGACTCCCCCTGCCCTGGGAGTCACTAGTGGCCGCCATCTTGGGACTCCCCCAGCCCTGCGAGTCACTAGTGGCCGCCATCTTGGGACTCCCCCCAGCCCTGGGAGTCACTAGTGGCCGCCATCTTGGGACTCCCCCTGCCCTGGGAGTCACTAGTGGCCGCCATCTTGGGACTCCCCCTACCCTGGGAGTCACAGAGACGAACACCCCGCGACAAACGCTAGATAATTCCGCTCTAACGATCTTGTAATGTTCAAACTTTCTTCACGATTATGTCCAATGAGCTGGGGATGGATGGAGGGGGGGGGGTGAGGGGAGAGCATGGGGAGGGGGTGTTTGGGGCCCAGAAGGTACCAGGGGGGGGGGGAAGACCCAGAGGGAGGGGGGAAGGGAAGGGGGTGAGGGTGCTAGGGAACACCAATATAGTGGCCCCTGGAGTAAGGGTCCACCATTAAGGGGCCGTGTCCCATGGGTCCCACTAGGAGCTGGACCACAGGCGTGGGTGTCCCAGGGAACGGTCCAGGACATGTAGGTGTCCATCCTCCTATACTCACGTCCCACACCTGGCCAGAGGACCCAAAACAGAAAACGGGACACTCCGTCACTTTCGCCGGCCGCTTCCATCTTCTAGTACGACCATTTTTGTTCACCTTATATAACCCCATACGATGGAAAAACGACGTTGTTTATAGGGGGACAGACTGGCGCGAAACCTCGGCAGACCTCCTCCATATAGGCCGAAATCTCTCCCATAGTCGAGAGATTAAGGGAGCCGGTGGCTGAGCGGACAGAACACTGGACGCGTGATACTGTGGTCCCGGGTTCGATCCCGGGCGCCGGCGAGAAACAATGGGCAGAGTTTCATTCACCTTGATGCCCCTGTTACCTAGCAGTAAAATAGGTACTTGGGAGTTAGTCAGCTGTCACGGGCTGCTTCCTGGGGGTGCAGGCCTGGTCGAGGACCGGGCCGCGGGGACATTAAAGCCCCGAAATCATCTCATCTCAAGAAGATAGTCACTCCCCCACCGACGCTTTCCTTGTATTTCAGTCCAATTTCACTGCTGTCACCTGCTGCCTGACTCCCAACCTGTCTGTCATCATGTAGCGTCATGCAGAACGAGTCACAATAACGGGGCTAAAGTATGTTGACTAGACCACACACACTAGAAGGTGAAGGGACGAACGACGACGTTTCGGTCCGTCCTGGACCATTCTCAAGTCGATTGTGACTTGAGAATGGTCCAGGACGGACCGAAACGTCGTCGTCCCTTCACCTTCTAGTGTGTGGTCTGGTTAACATAACTTCCCTCCTCTCCACACGAGTATTTTACGATGACTCTTGAGAGTAAGAGTTGACCAATAATACTGAAGATAATACTAACACTGGTGAAATACACTATACACCCACGGTGAAATGTGATGCTCTTAAAGCTTTCGTATATGTACATACGTATATACAAAGATACATATATACAACGATGTATACACACACACACACGTTCATACACATAGACATTACACAGGTATACACGCACGTACCTTTATACAATAATACATACATATACACACACGAGCCGCTAGAACAACACACACACCAAAAATTGGATATACTAAATAAGAGACAAAGGAATAAAAGCAGAAATATACACGAAAAAACCTAACAAACATACATAATACAAATGTATACACGAGTGTGGGAGAGAGCGTGTGTAAGGCCAACCAAACACGCTAACATGAACAAACAAGACTGGACAAAAACAACAAAGCTATCAAACAAGCAAGAGGCAAAACATACACCCTCAAACAACACTGAAAACCAGAGATAAAATTAGTGAAAGTGGAAAACCGATTCTTTGAAAATTGGTCTTAAAGGACCAATACAATATGAGCGAGTGTTTGGAGCAGTGGAACGACCAGCCATCGTTTAGGCTGCTCTGGAATACGCCAGGTTAGGCCAGGCTAGCCCCAGCCCCAGGCTAGGCCAGCCCCAGCCCCAGGCTAGGCCAGCCCCAGCCCCAGGCTAGGCCAGGCTAGGCCAGGCTAGGCCAGGCTAGGCCAGGCCCAGGCCAGCCCACAATAAGACCATGAACCCAGACAACAGAAGACTTACTACATGTATGGTGCGGCTCCGAAGAGCGGCTGCGACAACCACTGGGTCGTGAAGGCTAACTGCCCCATTAATGTTGAACCACATCACCTTTTATGACTTCACCTCCCGCGGTAATGAACGATTACTTCACCTACCTTACTGCACTCGCGTCCAAACCTTCACTCAAACACCAGCACTCGTATTGGATCACACTAGAACACCCCTACGTCAAGACTGTAACCTCAGAACACCTCAGAAGCTTGCTATAGTGGTCACCCTCACTTGAGACTCGGGGCTGAGACATACTTAGAACACGATGGGTAAATCAACGACCCCCTCCTCCTCCTGTCCTCTGGCACTGGGACAACACAGAGCCAAGCAACAGTTGCTGGAGCCCCTGGGTACAGGTTCGACACCCGGGGCGGACGTCAACGGTCCCAGTAGGATAAAAACAGTTTCACTTGCTGTGAGAATCAATGGATTGAACAGGAAGATTCACCCCATTACCCCCCCCCCAATACTCCTTCTACCCAAATACCTGCTAATTATAGAGTCTCTCGTCCTCATAATACTCCTCCCTATCATCTCTCCTCATAATACTCCTCCCTATCATCTCTCCTCATAATACTCCTCCCTATCATCTCTCCTCATAATACTCCTCCCTATCATCTCTCCTCATAATACCCCTCCCTATCATCTCTCCTCATAATATCCCTCCCTATCATCTCTCCTCCTCATAATACTCCTCACAATAATGAGTGCACGTTAGGTCAGCGAGAGAGGAAGAGAAATCGTGCATGAGCAACAACAAGAGATATTAGGAAGATGAAGTAAAATAGATGATAACTGTGTGAGGAAAATGAGTAGATAAAACGAGGCATATGAGGAAACAACCCGTTCTCGCACTTGCTTAAAGTCAATATCTTGCTTGTGAATTAGTGCATATGTGACATACTAATTTATTGTGAATATTTGAGTTTACCTTGAAAAGCTGAATATAAAACCAGAACCTAACCTAACCTTCTTAGTATGTTAAGATATTATAATTAGTACTGAACCTATACCTATATTGATATTACAGTTTTATAAAAATAATAAAACAAAACTAAAATATATAAATAAATTGTAAAGTAACTCAGGATATTGTCAAATTTTGTATAAAATCTCTATTGTTTAATAAAACTGAGAGAAAAAGTTAGTGCCTTAAAAAAATATGGCTTGGAATATGTCACATATATACTTATTTATAAGCGAAATAGTGACTATAAGGAATAAGTAATATATGTGCTGTCTTGTGTGAGAGCAGGTTGGAGGAAATAGGGAAGATGTAAGTAAGAATGAATGGAGGAAGTGAGGTAGATAGGGCGATAAAGAGGACAGACAGGAATATAGATGGAAGGATATGTCTCACTCTAATACGGGGGAGAGAGGGAGGGAGAGAGAGATGGAAGGTCACACCAGGTGATGCTGGGAGGGAAGATGGGATGCTGATCAAGAGGAAGGAGCATCTGGGAAGATGCTCCTTCCTTCCATCTTGGAAGGAGCATCTCTTTCAAGAGGAGTTGAAGAGATGATTTACGAGCCCCGACCGAGCAACTCAAGACCGTCAGGATGTAATAGAAAAAGAGAATATATATGATGGAGAGAAAGAGACGAGGGGATAAGGGTAAGAAAGTGAGAAGTAAGAGTAAGCAGGCAACAGAAGATGATGGGAAGGAGGAAGAGAGAACATAAATTATGCAAATTAGGGGCATAATTCACAGAGACATTAGTGAGAGCAGCGGTAAAGACCTGGGAACACGGGCTCACAGCATCACCACCAGGCACACAGCCTTGTTGCTGTGGCACCCGTGCCTTCACTGTGGCACCAGCAGGCACCCACACCACAGGAGAGAGGACCCAGCAGGTACCCACACCACAGGAGAGAGGACCCAGCGATCACCCACACCCCAGGAGAGAGGACCCAGCGATCACCCACACCACAGGAGAGAGGACCCAGCGATCACCCACACCACAGGAGGGAGGACCCAGCGGACACCCACACCCCAGGAGAGAGGACCCAGCGATCACCCACACCACAGGAGAGGGCGCCATTACCGCTCTAAGTAATGATTAAGAGCGCCTTAACGTATTTTCGCCTCGTTCAACGTGACAAAATGAACCAAGGACAAGTTTGGTAATTAAGTTTGCGCCTGGCGCGTCCTCTCTCCCACACACACACCTTTATGCAGTTTCATTCGCCAGGAAAATAGAGGCAAATTATATTTCCAAACTTTGCCAACAGCTCCGTTTGGCACAAGAAAGACGCCACTGAACAGGACCTGATCCCCTGCGGACCCATGTTGTGTACCCGCTGTTAAACACATTACACATAATATACATGTAATATACACTTTGATTGGTTGATAAGTGTTTGGTGTGTAGTGCTTCGTCTATGACCAGGGGAGACTGAGTACATTATAGTTAACTTTGAGTGCCACCAGAGAGGAGGTGTGATGTAGCAAGGTTTACTACACCCACCTCAGCTCACTAGCACAAGAGGTGCCACTCACCTGAGAGAGGAGAGAGAGAGAGAGAGAGAGAGAGGTAGAGATACCGACAGTTCCCTGTGGTGGTGGTAATTGCTGTGTGTTCACCGGGGACAACACACTAAAAGTTAAATTGCTGTTTTTTTTGTGTAGAGGTAGACCACGCAGGCTGGCACTTCCTGTAGACTTTGTGGTGGTCGTAAACACCAGCCGGGACACACAGACTGGGCACCTGTAAACTCACCCGTGTAAATAACGCAATGAACTGGTTCAGATATTGTCCTTAACTGTAGAGTTTACCCTAACAGGAAGCGCCATATTGGAATTAGTTTACAAGAGTGTAAATGGTTTTCCAAGAGTAGGGTGGGGGTGTCGGGGGGGGGGGGGGAGACACCGTAGTGTACTCACGCAGCTGTGCTTGCTGGGGGGGTTGAGCTTCGGCTCTTTGGTCCCGCCTCTCACGCTGCAAGAGAGTGGGAACATCCACTAAACATAGTGACTGACAAGTGCATTTGGGTGACTGTAGGAACTGCCTTGCATAGGTCAGGTTTACTTCTGCAGGGATCTTAACCCCACTTCCCCCCATCTCCCACACCCCCCACACCCCCACCCACACCCACACCCCCCACTCACCCCCACACCCCCACCCCAGACCAGACCTACTCTGCAGTAATCACCTTGCTCCTGACATTTTAACTGTGACCTTGTGTCCTGTCTCATGGAGGCTCTTTAAGCACTTTAAACCCAGCCCATTTTCCTGGCATTACTGCGCTATAAAACCAGTAAGCTAGGACTGCATAACGCTCTACTTAGCCTGCTGGGTGCTGGGGGCTGGGGGGGGTGCTGGGAGATGCTGGGGGGAGGAGGATGGGGGACGGTAGAGGACAGTGGGAGCTGGTGGATGATGCTGGAAGATGGTGGCCAATGGCAGGAGATGACTAGAGACGGTGAGGGGGGGGGGATGCTGGGGGGCGAGGCCCCCCCCTCAAGCTTGTACACCAACATTCTTATCAACATCAGTATTCAGTATCAAAGATCATATTCTTAGTGTTAGATATCACGGCATAGGAGTAGATGATCTCAATAGCCTTTTGACGTCTCCCCTCAGGCCTCTGACCTCTCACCTTTGACCTTTGACCTCTATCTCTCACCTCTCTTTCACCTCTGTAGATTTCCATTCAACAAGGCAACATGACACACTCTCATATTATTAGTAAGAGAGCAACCAATCATCCTAATAGAACGTCGTATTTTGACGTATATTCTGCCTAAGGCCAAAAATCGTCGTCCTAGAAAATGGTAGCGAAATCGACGTACAGTCACGTTTTCTGTTTTGGGTTCTCTGGTAGGTTAGGATAAGAACACAATTGTATGACCGTTTTTTGACGCTGGGGATCTTTAAGAGAGTTTGGAGAGATAGCCTGTGCTGATACCTTAAATACCTCCTTATACTATCTGGGAAAAGGTCCCCTTATATTAGTGGAAGCTTCCTTACACCATTAGAACATAATCCCATTAATATCAGTAATATAAAATTTGATTTAGCCACTAATGGACACTACTAGCTGTGTCACCTACTGCGTCACTTACTGCGTCACCTGGTAACTGCGTCACCCACTGCTTCACCTACTAGCTGCGTCACCTACTGCGTCACCTACTAACCAAGGTATCGGGCCTGTATATTAACTTTGTGTTGGTGGTGATATGAGTGTAGCGGCGATGGGGCCCGCGAGGCCGCTTTATGGAGAACATCGCTTTATACTCCAACATAAAATACTTCTTGAAGATACAGAGTAAGTGCACCGGCGTGGAGGGACGGAGGGAGAGGGAGAGGGAGGAGGGGGAGGGAGAGGGAGAGAGAGGGAGAGAGGGAGAGGGAGAGGGAGAGAGGGAGAGAGAGGGAGAGGGAGAGAGGGGGAGAGGGAGAGGGAGGTATGTTGTTGTTATAGATTCGCTACTTGGAACAAAAAATTCCAAGTAGCACGGGCTATGGTGAGCCCGTAAGAGGGAGGGAGGGAGGGAGAGAGAGGCACAAGAGACATACATCACCACAAGTGAGTGGAATGTCTTACTTCTGGGAAGTGAGAACAGGACAAGATAATGTCTTCACCCATCACACACAAACAGTTGAGAGGCGGCACCAAAGAGCCAAAGCTCAACCCCCGCAAGCACAAATAGATGAGTACACACACTGCTAGTTGCTGTCACACCCAGAACGTGACCACACCTCCGAGCCACAGCCTTAGTGTGGCTAGGGACGCCGTCCTGGGCCACACTAGAGGCAAGAGGAGGTCCACAGGGCTGCGCCAGCCCCAAGATTGACTCTCTCGGTGGGCACCACAACACAAGACGGTCAGTCTCCTGCAAGTTTACTCTTGACAGTTGCAGAGTCAAGATGATCACGCCAGGGATCATTCCTCGGCTTGCTCTAGCTTGAACCATCTTCCCAACAACAACAAGTTGGTGAAACTCTTGCCAAGGGACCACATGAAGGCTCTGGCACACACTTCCCTTCATCTTCATTCTCTGCCTATTACCTTTGTCAATACCACAAACTCTTCATGAAAACACTCACTGAAAACACTTACTAAAACTGAAAGAAGTCAGTTGGTGGGAAGGAAGGTCACATAATGGGAAGGGTAAGGAGGGGGCCACATAATGGAAAGGGTAAGGAGGGGGCCACATAATGGGAAGGGTAAGGAGGGGGCCACATAATGGGAAGGGTAAGGAGGGGGCCACATAATGGAAAGGGTAAGGAGGGGGCCACATAATGGGAAGGGTAAGGAGGGGGCCACATAATGGGAAGGGTAAGGAGGGGGCCACATAATGGGCAAGGGAAGGAGTGCCACATAATGGGCAAGGGGAAGCAGGGGCCACATAATGGGCAAGGGAAGGCAGAGCCACATAATGGGAAGGGTAAGGAGTGCCACATAATGGGCAAGGGGAAGCAGGGGGCCACATTTATGCCTGGCACTCTACATAACAAGGGGGAAAATGGCTGCCATCCACTCCTGCAAGTTCCTAAGTTTGTTTCGTCAAGTTTTACAATTACACACTATCCTCCCACCCCCCTGTCCATCCGTCTCTGTCCACATGTCTGTCTGTCTCCGTTTGCCTGGTGATCTGTCTGTCTGTCTGTCAGTTTCCATGTCATTCCTGTCTTCCGTAAAAGGGGAGAGAGATGGGTTAAGAGGAGGGGGGGGGAGAGTATCGTCCTCCGTTCCACTGCAGAAAGGTCCTAGGCAGGGTCCTGGGAAAGGTCCTAGGCAGGGTCCTGGGGGCAGGGTCCTAGGCAGGGTCCTGGGAAAGGTCCTAGGCAGGGTCCTGAGGGCAGGGTCCTAGGCAAGGTCCTGGGAAAGGTTCTAGGCAGGGTCCTGAGGGCAGGGTCCTAGGCAAGGTCCTGCGGGCAAGGTCCTGAGGGTAGGGTCCTGGGCAGGGTCCTAGGCAGGGTCCTGGGGGCGTAGTCCTAGACAAGGTCCTGGGCAAGGTCCTGGGGGCGTAGTCCTAGACAAGGTCCTGAGAGCAGGGTCCTAGACAAGGTCCTGAGGGCGTAGTCCTAGACAAGGTCCTGGGGGCGTAGTCCTGGGCAGGGTCCTGGGGGCGTAGGTCTGCAGCTAGCTAGGTGGGAATGAATATTCCAACACGACAATATATGTAAATATTGTAGAGACCAACGCCTGGAAACACTGACTCACACTTTGGTTACTTCTTTTATAATTATTTCATCGAAGAAAAATAACATTTCATATTCATAAGTGCAGAATGATGGAGGTGGCGGGTGAGTGTGGGTCATAGTGGGTGAGTGTGGGTCATAGTGGGTGAGTGTGGGTCATAGTGGGTGAGTGTGGGTCATAGTGGGTGAGTGTGGGTGAGTGTGGGTCATAGTGGGTGAGTGTGGGTCATAGTGGGTGAGTGTGGGTGAGTGTGGGTCATAGTGGGTGAGTGTGGGTCATAGCGGGTGAGTGTGGGTGAGTGTGGGTCATAGCGGGTGAGTGTGGGTCATTCAGACCTAAAAGAGAGCAGTGATCTAGGAAGTTCCCACCCCCATCAGACCTAAGTCTGAGCCCAAGCCCCTTAGTCAAGTCTGGACCCACTAACAACCGCTCTGTTCCAGAGGGGTTGTTAGTGGTATTGTTCCACACCTGTTGTTCCAGAATGGTCGTTAGTGGTCTTGTTCCACACCTGTTGTTCCAGAGGGGTTGTTAGTGCTCTTGTTCCACACCTGTTGTTCCAGAGTAGTCTTTAATGGTCTTGTTCCACACACCTGTTGTTCCAATGGGACAACACAATCACTTCGGTCTAATACTGTAAGGTAACCCTCTTTACTTTATTATTATTAGGCCTAAAAGTAAATTTAGTAATTCTCTTAATACTTTTTTTTACTTCAATTATCATATTCATCTTTATTATTATTATTTGGTCTCTCTCTCCTACCTCAACACCTGTCTGGTGTTAAACACCTGTCCTTAATGTTTACAACACCTGCTGACACTTAATGTTTCAACACACCTGCCTGGTGTTAAACACCTGTCCTTAATGTTTACAACACCTGCTGACACTTAATGTTTCAACACACCTGTCTGGTGTTAAACACCTGTCCTTAATGTTTACAACACCTGCTGACACTTAATGTTTCAACACACCTGCCTGGTGTTAAACACCTGTCCTTAATGTTTACAACACCTGCTGACACTTAATGTTTCAACACACCTGCCTGGTGTTAAACACCTGTCCTTAATGTTTACAACA
>NW_025567552.1:0-5000 GCF_020424385.1 Procambarus clarkii | reverse complement strand
ACACTAACTAACCCCATGCCTGAAGGATACAGATATATAACACTAAACAGTAACTAAGTTTACAAAGCAACTGAAAATATGAAGAGCAAAAATAAAGCATTTAAAATCGGCTTAACTGGCGAGAAAAAGTTAATGATTAATTGTTTAGGTAAAACATTATGTGGGACCAGATGAGGGGAAGATCTGGGAGGGGAGAGAGAGAGAGAGAGAGAGAGAGAGAGAGAGAGAGATGGGAGAGGGAGAGAGAGAAAGAGATGGGAGAGCAAGAGAAAGAGAGAGAGAGAGAGCTTACGAACGAACTGGAACGTATCTTTCTTACAATCTCAAGAACATATCCATCTTACGACCTCAGAAACGTATCCATCTTACGACCTCAGGAACGTATCCATCTTACGATCTCAGGAACATATCCATCTTACAATCTAAGGAACGTATTCATCTTACGCTCTCTGGAACGTATCCATCTTACGATCTCTGGAACGTATCCATCTTACAATCTCAGGAACGTATTCATCTTACGATCTCTAGAACATATCCATCTTACAATCTCAGGAACGTATCCATCTTACGACCTCAGGAACGTACCCCTCATACGATCTCAGGAACGTATCCATCTTACCTCAGGAACGTATCCATCTTACGACCTCAAGAACGTATCCATCTTACGACCTCAGGAACGTATCCATCTTACGATCTCAGGAACGTATCCATCTTACGATCTCAGGAACGTATCCATCTTACCTCAGGAACGTATCCATCTTACGACCTCAGGAACGTATCCATCTTACGACCTCAGGAACGTATCCATCTTACGATCTCAGGAACGTATCCATCTTACGATCTCAGGAACGTATCCATCTTACGACCTCAGGAACGTATCCATCTTACGACCTCAGGAACGTATCCATCTTACGATCTCAGGAACGTAAACTGCTAATGAGCCATAAGTAAAGGTAAAACTCTGTAATATTGTAAACTTTACTTGAACCTTTGAAGACAACTTCTAAGGATCTTTTGAATGTAAATTTCTGACAGAATTTGTAAGAGCTTAACTCTCTAAACCTGGAGGAGGAAGAGGAGATGTCTCCTCTTCCACGTCCTATCCCACGTCCTCTTCCACGTCCTCTGACACGTCCTCTGACACGTCCTATCCCATGTCCTCTCCCACGTCCTCTGACACGTCCTCTGACACGTCCTCTCTCACGTCCTCTGACACGTCCTATCCCACGTCCTCTTCCACGTCCTATCCCACGTCCTCTCCCACGTCCTATCCCACGTCCTCTGACACGTCCTCTCTCACGTCCTCTGACACGTCCTATCCCACGTCCTCTCCCACGTCCTATCCCACGTCCTCTCCCACGTCCTATCCCACGTCCTCTCCCACGTCCTCTGACACGTCCTCTCCCACGTCCTCTCCCACGTCCTCTCCCACGTCCTCTCCCACGTCCTCTCCCACGTCCTCTGACACGTCCTCTCCCACGTCCTCTGACACGTCCTCTGACACGTCCTATCCCACGTCCTCTCCCACGTCCTCTGACACGTCCTCTCCCACGTCCTCTCCCACGTCCTATCCCACGTCCTCTCCCACGTCCTATCCCACGTCCTCTCCCACGTCCTCTCCCACGTCCTATCCCACGTCCTCTCCCACGTCCTCTCCCACGTCCTATCCCACGTCCTCTCCCACGTCCTATCCCACGTCCTCTCCCACGTTCTCTCCCACGTCCTATCCCACGTCCTCTCCCAGGTCCTATCCCACGTCCTCTCCCACGTCCTATCCCACGTCCTCTCCCACGTTCTCTCCCACGTCCTATCCCACGTCCTCTCCCAGGTCCTATCCCACCCTCCCGGGACACCTCACCCTTCAAGTATTACCATCCATCAAGGCTCCCACTCCATCACACTATCGCCAGCTCTTTTAATACTATCTTTTTTGAAGCACTTGCTGTCTATCTTCCCAGCACTGTCTATCTTCCCAGCACTGTCTATCTTCCCAGCACTGTCTATCTTCCCAGCACTTGTCTATCTTCCCAGCACTGTCTATCTTCCCAGCACTGTCTATCTTCCCAGCACTGTCTATCTTCCCAGCACTGTCTATCTTCCCAGCACTGTCTATCTTCCCAGCACTGTCTATCTTCCCAGCACTGTCTATCTTCCCAGCACTGTCTATCTTTCCAGCACTGTCTATCTTCCCAGCACTGTCTATCTTCCCAGCACTGTCTATCGTTCCCCCCAGGGTGCGGGAGGGCGTGCAGGGTGCGGGAGGGCGTGCAGGGTGCGGCAGGGCGTGCAGGGTGCGGCAGGGTGCGGCAGGGTGTGTGTGAGAAATATGAGCACGTCACGCTGAGAGAGCGTAGTCAGGATGCGGTAAATGAGGAACACTTTATCACTTACTCTGGCGTAAGTTCTGCCATTAGTGATCTCTTGTTTGGCTGATGTTACCTTCCTCACTCCTGCTCTACCTCATATGCTCAGTCTACCTGTCCCCTCATGCTGTCTACCTGTCCCCTCATGCTCAGTCTACCTGTCCCCTCATGCTGTCTCTACCTGTCCCCTCATGCTCAGTCTACCTGTCCCCTCATGCTATCTACCTGTCCCCTCATGCTCAGTCTACCTGTCACAGGTGTTCGCTTCATCTGTTCACAGTCGTGGTTGTGAAGGACTTGATATATCAACAACAGTCAGGTGGATCCAATTCATAGTTTACCGATGATTGCTAGAGTGGTGTGTGTTGAGGCAGTGTCCGGGATACAGCGGCTCCGTGTATCATGGAACACCTGGCGCGGGAGAATACATGTGCCAATATCCACCCACTAATGTTCTCCTGTGAGTACTACGGGCTCGCCATAGCCCGTGCTACTTGGAACTTTTTCTTCCAGGTAGTGAATCTTAAACAACAACAACAACATCCTGTGAGTATATTGTAAAGGAGGTGAGTGCCTCACACCTCACAAGAGGACAGGAGAGTCCCTCACACCTCACAAGAGGACAGGAGAGTCCCTCACACCTCACAAGAGGACAGGAGAGTCCCTCACACCTCACAAGAGGACAGGAGAGTCCCTCACACCTCACAAGAGGACAGGAGAGTCCCTCACACCTCACAAGAGGACAGGAGAGTCCCTCACACCTCACAAGAGGACAGGAGAGTCCCTCACACCTCACAAGAGGACAGTAGAGTCCCTCACACCTCACAAGAGAACAGGAGGAGTCCCTCACACCTCACAAGAGGACAGGAGAGTCCCTCACACCTCACAAGAGGACAGGAGAGTCCCTCACACCTCACAAGAGGACAGGAGAGTCCCTCACACCTCACAAGAGGACAGGAGAGTCCCTCACACCTCACAAGAGGACAGGAGAGTCCCTCACATCTCACAAGAGGATAGGAGAGTCCCTCACACCTCACAAGAGGACAGGAGAGTCCCTCACACCTCACAAGAGGACAGGAGAGTCCCTCACACCTCACAAGAGGACAGGAGAGTCCCTCACACCTCACAAGAGGACAGGAGAGTCCCTCACACCTCACAAGAGGACAGGAGAGTCCCTCACATCTCACAAGAGGACAGGAGAGTCCCTCACACCTCACAAGAGGACAGGAGAGTCCCTCACACCTCACAAGAGGACAGGAGAGTCCCTCACACCTCACAAGAGGACAGGAGAGTCCCTCACATCTCACAAGAGGACAGGAGAGTCCCTCACACCTCACAAGAGGACAGGAGAGTCCCTCACACCTCACAAGAGGACAGGAGAGTCCCTCACACCTCACAAGAGGACAGGAGAGTCCCTCACATCTCACAAGAGGACAGGAGAGTCCCTCACACCTCACAAGAGGACAGGAGAGTCCCTCACACCTCACAAGAGGACAGGAGAGTCCCTCACAACCTCACAAGAGGACAGGAGAGTCCCTCACACCTCACAAGAGGACAGGAGAGTCCCTCACACCTCACAAGAGGACAGGAGAGTCCCTCACATCTCACAAGAGGACAGGAGAGTCCCTCACACCTCACAAGAGGACAGGAGAGTCCCTCACACCTCACAAGAGGACAGGAGAGTCCCTCACACCTCACAAGAGGACAGGAGAGTCCCTCACACCTCACAAGAGGACAGGAGAGTCCCTCACACCTCACAAGAGGACAGGAGAGTCCCTCACACCTCACAAGAGGACAGGAGAGTCCCTCACACCTCACAAGAGAACAGGAGAGTCCCTCACACCTCACAAGAGAACAGGAAGAGACGTCACTATATTAGAGTCGTGCCTGATAAAGTAGCCGTCGCTTACTGCAGCTTCGTTTAAGATGAACTTGGTATCCGTTCCACCTGGAGCCCTTCTCTGGGGGTGGGGGGGGGGAGGGAGGGAGAGATGAGGGAGAGATGAGGAGGGGTGAGGGAGTGAGGGAGTGGTGGTGGGGGGTGAGGAAGCTTAGCAAACACCAAACAAGCACATATTTATAGTGTATTAATACAAGGATAAACAAACTGCCCTTCACAGAGTTTATGTACCTACGGTGCCAGTCTCCAGACACACTCACGCACTCACACACTGGCACTCATACTCTTTCGTACTCATACTCACACACACTCGCTCGTTCTCCTCTCAATTCTCCTGTCACCAAAAATTGGCTCGCTGAAAGGTTTTCCTTGTGACCAAATTGGTCGTTAACGAGACGCTAATCACCAGCATAATGCTGCCTCCCGCCACATGCCCAAACACCCGCCACATGCCCAAACACCCGCCACATGCCCAAACACCCGCCACATGCCCAAACACCCGCCACATGCCCAAACACCCGCCACATGCCCAAACACCCGCCACATGCCCAAACACCCGCCACATGCCCAAACACCCGCCCCTTGAGTGTTCACATAGACCACAACTGAAGCCAAGAGTTAGCTGTTCGGACACCAACTCCTGGTAAACATGACTGTCTCCCACCAAGATCTTAACTTCTCCTAACCTCTTCGGATGGCTTTATCGACGAGGCAATTGCAGCTGTTGAAGTCTACTG
>NW_025567551.1:67500-71397 GCF_020424385.1 Procambarus clarkii | reverse complement strand
AAGTAATGGTAACGTTAAGTAATGGTAACGTTAAGTAGTTTAAGTAATGGTAATATCTTCTTACAAGACATAGTAACAATAGATAAACATCCCACCACACACTTGTATATTTGTGAAATTTATGTGTGTCAAGAAATTACATCAAGTCTTTCAAACTTACCTGAGTGCTTTGTCAAGGCACTCAGGTTCTAACCACACACTCAGACCTGGACAAAGCAATCAGGAGAGTGTGAAAGATTTGGTGTAATTTCGTTGCATCAATTTCACAAATACACAAGTATAGGGGGTCTTATCTAACGTTTTTAAATTCCATGATTTTTTTTGTTTATGAATGACCTCGTGTAGGGGAAGGGTGAGTGGGGGGGGGAGGTGACAGCAAGGCTCTGCTTGTCACGCTTAGGCAGAGTTAGGCCTGTCTGCTCTCTCACTTAGGCAGAGTTAGGCCTGACTGCTCTCTCACTTAGGCAGAGTTAGGCCTGTCTGCTCTCTCACTTAGGCACAGTTAGGCCTGTCTGCTCTCTCACTTAGGCAGAGTTAGGCCTGTCTGCTCCCTCACTTAGGCAGAGTTAGGCCTGTCTGCTCTCTCACTTAGGCAGAGTTAGGCCTGTCTGCTCTCTCACTTAGGCAGAGTTAGGCCTGTCTGCTCTCTCACTTAGGCAGAGTTAGGCCTGTCTGCTCTCTCACTTAGGCAGAGTTAGGCCTGTCTGCTCTCTCACTTAGGCAGAGTTAGGCCTGTCTGCTCTCCCTTAGGCAGAGTTAGGCCTAGCTACCTTCTCCCTTGAGCTATCTATCTTCCCTCCCACTGAAGGGCTAAGTAGACTTTTTTTTCCATTTTTGGTGTACCTGTGAATTCTCTTGACACCTCCCTGTTGACCGAATATTAATGTTGTATCAATCTTAAATACATCAATATTAATGTGGCTTCAATCTTAAATACATCAATTTTTATGTTGCATCAATAAAATGACTTTCTTTGGGTTGCTACGTATGCGTAGGCATATATAAATATATGCATATACAGGAATGATTAAACATCAGTATGTATGTAATGTATCCACTCCCGTATGTATAAATTTGACCTGGTATTCTCACCTAAGTACTGTAATATGTATTTATACGAAAGATACATATGAATATATTTATTATTCGCAGAGTTCACTGAGCTCGTTCTCCCCCCCCCCCTCCTCCTCTCTCAGCCACCTGCCCCTTCCCCCCTCTCCCACAACCCACCATCTCCCCCTCCCACAACCCACCATCTCCCACCTTCCCTCCCACGCCAAAATATCTGACACCTCTTTTTCCTCCCACAGCTCTTTCAAGTACTCTCAACCCCCACAGAGCCGTCGCGACGGCATGTACTCAGCTCACAAAAGAGTCGCGGCAGTTCTATAGAGGTCCTTAGCTCCACACATCCACGGCACAGCTCTACAATCCCTTTCTCTGCCACAGAACACATCCCCCCCCCTTTCACCCGGTACGCCACAGATCCCTCTGTCTAAAACAGCTTTCACCTGACTCTTCGAGTCCTCTTCTCTGCCACAGACCTTGGTAGGTTAGGGGGGTCTTCACAACCTGCGCAGGCCTCAACCTATATCACATCCCCTCCCCCTCTCTCCCCCTCTCCCCCTTTACCCACATCCGCTTCCCCCTACCCATTATCACACAGGAAAGGTAAGTTGGGGGCAACTGGTACGATAGGAGACCGAGTGTAGGCGTAATTAGCAAACAGGATACTGAGAGAAGCTGTTAAAGAGGAAGTGTCGAGGGAAGTGCTGGGGGGGAGGAGGGGTGCTAGGGGGGGAGGGGTGCTGGGGGAGGAAGGGGTGCTAGGGGGAGGGGAAGAAACAATCTGAAACAGAAGTAGTGGAAGCCACCTCCAGAAACCAGTACGAGACCACGTCCGAACGTCAGGAGACAAAAAGGGGTGTTCGAATGGCAATAAACATACACAGTCGTGGCCCTAGAGCTAAGTCCCCCATCCCCCCCCCCGTAGACCAAACTAGATACACACACACACACACACACACACACACACACACACACACACACACACACACACACACACACACACACACACACACACACACACACACACACAGTGTGTGGACAAGTGCTAACTATATGAATATTCTATTGTGGCCTGAAGACTGGCCTCGAGGTCTCGCCACCCAGACGCGAGAGAACCTCCCGAAGAAAATGACGGCGAAGATTTTCTTGCTATCATCACGATTCGTATTCAGGATTCCTGGGGCGGGTCAAGGAGGGATCAGAGGGCTCACTAAAACGCACTCCAGGAAAACAATGGGAGTTTAGTAACTAGAATTCTCCCCGAAGATTGAAAAGGTGGAAAAAGAGAGGGAGGGGAGAAGGTTGTCAAGTCCGGCTGGTGGAGTGAACGGACTTCGGATGGGAATAGGGAAGATGGAAGAGGTGGAATAGGGTAGGGGAGATGGGGAGAGAAAGAGATGGAAAGGGTGGTTGTGTGTGTGGGAAGGCAGAAGGGGGGGGGGGAGGTTTAGGGGAAAGGGGGGGGGGTATTTGCGTCTCTGTGTCACGTGATCCCAACTGTGCGTGCGTGCACGCGCACACGAATGCACACGGGCCTTGACCTGGCGATATTAGTTATTGCGATCAATAATTCTAAATTAAATGTGCCTCTCTTTTCTCTCTCTCTCTCTCTCTGTCTCTCTCTCTCTCTCTCTCTCTCTCTCTCTCTCTCTCTCTCTCTCTCTCTCTCTCTCTCTCTCATGATTACAAACTCATCAAAAGCCTGACCCTAGACTCCTATACATATTTTACCATCGTATTACTTTTTTAATTTGGAACAAACTTTCATAAATTATAATTGTCATAATGTTTAGTTATAATTGTGTTTCCTTATGAATTTGAAGGGAGTAATTCTAGGAATAGTTTTCCCACACCGGAACGTCTGGGGTAATCCCTCTTGTCAATATACAGTGAAGGGTTATAAAATCGAGAACATATAAAATGTAGGATTATATGTTATATGTGGCTATAACAGCTCGGTGCCTCCAGAAGCCTTGTGGGTGTAGGCGGTGGGCGAGGCTGCACGTCGTGGTTCGTGGGTTAAGGCGCGTGTCTAGGGGGGAGAGAGGTTACCCTTAGGACCCTGGTTCGATCCTACCCTTGTTGTTTAAGATTCGCTACTTGGAACAAAAAGTTCCAAGTAGCACGGGCTATGGTGAGCCCGTAGTGGACTTACCTGGCACAGGAGCGGGGCTGTAACTTGTAGTCGGTCCACCCGTTCAAAGGTATGGGGGCCACTACCACCAAAGGAATGGGGGCCACTACCACCAAAGGTATGGGGGCCACTACCACCAAAGGTATGGGGTCCACTACCACCAAAGGTATGGGGGCCACTACCACCAAAGGTATGGGGTCCACTACCACCAAAGGTATCCTGTGAGCGGTACTACCACCAAAGGTACCCTTCACTACCACCAAAGGTATGGGGTCCACTACCACCAAAGGTATGGGGTAGTGGACCCCATACCTTTCCTGTGAGCGGTAGTGGACCCCATACCCATCCTGTGGGCGGTAGTGGACCCCATACCCATCCTGTGGGAGGGTAGTGGACCCCATACCCATCCTGTGGGAGGGTAGTGGAACAGGTTACAGAGGCCCATAATGGGCTAAGAGGGACTCAAACCTCAACATTCCTTTAGCTAAGCAAGTTACACAATTTAATGTACATTGTTACATCATCAATGGGTTCGAGACTGACCACAGGCACAGTCTCTAAGCTAATCAACTTACATGTAGTTACCTTGGATTGGTTTCGGAGCTTAGCATCCCTGCGGCCCGGTCACCGCCCAGACCTCTTGGGTGAACTAATGGCATAATTGAGTAATTAGCTTATGATTCATAGTAATTAAC
>NW_025567551.1:55000-62500 GCF_020424385.1 Procambarus clarkii | reverse complement strand
TATGTTAATGATACGAGCTGTCCAGTCTGTCTGTCTGTCTGTCTGTCTGCCTCTCTGTCTCTCTCACTCTCTCTGCCTCTCTGTCTCTCTCACCCTCTTCACAGATAACTAAAAACCCGCTAGTTATGACCATTAAGTCAGGAGACATAAGGCTTTACAAGTCTGATTAGTAACGCTGACATGCATGCCTTTCAAGGTAATAAGAAAAAGACTGCCTTAAGACCTTAATTAAAAATAAGACACAAAATACTCTCATCGATTCCAAGAAGGAAAATCTAGTCTTAGTAAAGTCATAAAATGCATTAATAAGATGGCCAGGATAAAGCAGAAATGGCCAGGATAAGTGGATTGTGCCATCGTGGCCTATATGGTGCATGGCTCACCGGAGACATGGTGCATGGCTCACTGGAGACATGGTGCATGGCTCACTGGAGACATGGTGCATGGCTCACAGGAGACATGGTGCATGGCTCACTGGAGACATGGTGCATGGCTCACTGGAGACATGGTGCATGGCTCACAGGAGACATGGTGCATGGCTCACAGGAGACATGGTGCATGGCTCACAGGAGACATGGTGCATGGCTCACAGGAGACATGGTGCATGGCTCACAGGAGACATGGTGCATGGCTCACAGGAAACATGGTGCATGGCTCACTGGAGACATGGTGCATGGCTCACAGGAGACATGGTGCATGGCTCACAGGAGACATGGTGCATGGCTCACAGGAAACATGGTGCACACAATACAGGCTGAAGGCAGCTGAGGTCACCTCCAAGGGTTCAGGAGACGTGAGACCAACAGAAAGATGATAGTGTGAAGGGAAGTGTTTCATAAGGAACGTCCCTCGATCTAAAGTTGCTTCCCCCACAGGAGACTGTTGACACGATCCCACAGGAGACCGACAGCCCACAGGGCGGACGATGAGTCTGGGGCGTGGACTAAATCTCACACACCAGCCAGAAACGAAGCAGTTACGCAAGCACTTACGAACGTGAACATCTTTCCTCAATCTTTGACGGCTTTGGTTACATATATTAAACAGTTTACAGTCATGAGAATTTGCTAATTAACTGCTGTTATTGTTATAACAGCCTCCTGGTGCTTCGGAGCTCATTAACTGTTTAATAACTGTAAACGAAGCCGCCAAAGATTGAGAAAAGATGTACAGGTTCGTAAGTGCTTGCGTAACTGCTTCGTGAATCTGGCCCCAGAGGCGGAAGAAACGATGACGTTTCAGTCCATCGTGGGGTTATCAAGTCGATTGGGATTTCGACTTGATAATGGTCCAAAACTTGGGCTGAAACGTCGTTGTTTCTTGTGCTGCTACTGCTTGGTTTGGTCCTCGTCGACATAAGATGTTCAGAAGGAACTCTTTTTCAGTCTAAGAGTTGAAAATGAGTGGAATACCACTGTCGATACACAGGTTTAGATGTAAAGATAAGAAAAGCGAGATATAAAATTCCCTACATTGAACTAATGACAGGAAAAGCTCCCCACAGCGACTAAAGGAGGACCTGAAAGATAAAAGTCAAGAGTCACGGTGAGTAACTCTTGAGGGATGAAACATCAGGAGTGAGTAAATGTCAAAAGTGGGGTCCCCTCCCCCCCCCCCCACAAGGGTCAGTTCTGGGGCCCATTATTTTTTTTGGTACAAGTAAATAACCTACCAAGAGGGAGAGAGAGTCCTACTTCTTGATATTTGCAAATGATGCAAAACAACACCAACACCAATGATAAGAATATAGGACAACACCAAGAAACTATAGCACGATTAAGAATGTGAGTCAACCAAAATGGTTTTAAGAGTTCAACTTTGGTAAGTGCAAAGTAACGAAGATGATTGAAGGTGCGGAAAGGGAGGCTATCTGTCTTTTTTTTTTTTTTTTTACAGGTTTCTAACACGGTTTGACAGCTGGGTGGACAGCGCTTCGGATTCGTAGTCCTGAGGTTCTGGGTTCGATTCCCGGTGGAGGCGGAGACAAATGGGCAAAATGTTTCTTTCACCCTGATGCCCCTGTTACCTAACAGTAAATAGGTACCTGGGAGTTAGGCAGCTGCTACTGGTTGCTTCCTGGGGAGTGCGTAACAAAAAGGAGGCCTGGTCGAGGACCGGGCCGCGGGGAAACTAAGCCCCGAAATCATCTCAAGATAACCTCAAGATAACAGTAAATTTCAAGGAAGAACACATCACACCAAACTTGTTTCCACAAATTCACTCAAATCCAGTGAATCCTGAATCAAATGCATGATTCGTACATCACCTAATTCTGGATTAGCTGCTGCACGAGCCATGCATTGTACGAGCCATGCTCGTACAATGGCTCCATGTACGAGCCATGATTCTCAATAATAATATAATGTATTTTGGGAGCAGTCGTTCTTGTAGACATATGATATTGAATAGGATAGAAAGGGTTAGATAACTGTAGCACGAATCGTCTCTTATTGTTATTCACTTGAGAAGGAAGTTGAAAAATAAAGACGACGTTTCGATCCGTCCTGGGCCATTCTCAAGTCGATTGTGACATTCTCAAGTCACAATCGACTTGAGATTGGTCCAGCACGGAGCGAAACGTCGTCGTCCCTTAACCTTCTAGTGTGTGGTCTGGTCAACATACTTCAGCCACGTTATTGTGACTCATCGCCTGCATTTGAAAAATGAACTCTCCTAAGCTAATTTGTGCGTTCCGATTGGTTATGTGGAGAGTTCTTCATGGACAAGTTAGCGGTCTTCTTGCTCATGAGGTTAGTGTACGATATTATCAACTCCAGTTTGGCTGAAGTGATTCTTATCACTTCAGTGATAAGACTGAATCACTAGTGATTCTTTAGAACTTAGTTTCCTCAGATGAAATGATGTCCTCAATATATTCATCATTTTTGGGGATATATATATATATATATATATTATATGGGGACTACTGACAATTAGTTTCTTATTCTCGCTGCAAGTCTTAGCTGCAGCTTGAAGCACAGGAGACATTAATGGTGCTTTTGTAGGTACCTCGAACCTTACCTCCTCCTCCTCCTCTTGCCACAAGTTGTGCTTGCAAGGCGTCGTTAATGGTGACCCTTGTGTCTCAAGGTGGACCTCCAACTCCAGCTTACGAACCATCTCATTTAGTCTGGATATAACGTAACAGTTTATTCGCACATTGAAGAGATTGGCCCTTAGTGAGCTTAATTTCGGCAAGACTTTGAAAGCTGTCAAGAAGCCACAATGGGACCTTCAAAGATTTTTTTTTTTATTGGTCCTTGTTTTATTTTTTGTGGCTGTGTTGGATTGGTTGTTCGCAGTTGGATTGGTTGTTCGCTGTTGGATTGGTTGTTTGCTGTTGGATTGGTTGTTTGCTGTTGGATTGGTTGTTCGCAGTTGGATTGGTTGTTTGCAGTTGGATTGGTTGTTCGCAGTTGGATTGGTTGTTCGCAGTTGGATTGGTTGTTCGTAGTTGGATTGGTTGTTCGTAGTTGGATTGGTTGTTCGCAGTTGGATTGGTTGTTCGCAGTTGGATTGGTTGTTCGTAGTTGGATTGGTAGTTCGCAGTTGGATTGGTTGTTCGCAGTTGGATTGGTTGTTCGCAGTTGGATTGGTTGTTCGCAGTTGGATTGGTTGTTTGCTGTTGGATTGGTTGTTCGCAGTTGGATTGGTTGTTCGTAGTTGGATTGGTTGTTCGCAGTTGGATTGGTTGTTCGCAGTTGGATTGGTTGTTCGCAGTTGGATTGGTTGTTTGCTGTTGGATTGGTTGTTCGCAGTTGGATTGGTTGTTCGTAGTTGGATTGGTTGTTCGTAGTTGGATTGGTTGTTCGCAGTTGGATTGGTTGTTCGCAGTTGGATTGGTTGTTCGCAGTTGGATTGGTTGTTCGCAGTTGGATTGGTTGTTCGTAGTTGGATTGGTAGTTCGCAGTTGGATTGGTTGTTCGCAGTCGGTTGGTACTGTCAGGGAAATCGTCTTCGACCTTGTCAAGTGCCATGAAATATATATATATATATAATATATATAAATATAATATATATATATATATATATATATATATAATATATATATATATATATATATATATATATATATATATAATATATATATGTGCTTCAGCCTACAATTTAGACCTATTGTGTGGTGTCTGATCCTCTGTCCTGTGTGACAGTGAATACCAGCATTATCCTCATCTCTAACAAGTGAGGATAATGGATTCATCTCAACGTCTAATCTAATAAGATTAGACGTCGATATGTAAGTCTCGTCTTAAGCACACACTCAGACCTCGATAAAGCACTCAGGAGAGTACGAAAGACTTGGTGTAAATTCCCTATATAAATTTCACAAGTACCCAAGTGTGGGTGTTTATCATAAGACCTAATTGAATTACTCAGGTTAGGCAAAATTGTAATTAATTTTCTGTTAATTAAGATGTTAATTAACATAAATAACGGGTCATGCTAGAGGGCTGCGTTTTGGCAACATTGATCTCATTCTGAGTTGGTGATAGTGATCTGGTCTGAGTTGGTGATAGTGATATGGTCTGAGTTGGTGATAGTGATCTGGTCTGAGTTGGTGATAGTGATATGGTCTGAGTTGGTGATAGTGATCTGGTCTGAGTGGTGGTAGTGATCTGGTCTGAGTAGGTGATAGTGATCTGGTCTGAGTTGGTGATAGTGATCTGGTCTGAGTTGGTGATAGTGATCTGGTCTGAGTTGGGTGGTAGTGATCTGGTCTGAGTTGGTGATAGTGATCTGGTCGAGTTGGTGATAGTGATCTGGTCTGAGTTGGTGGTAGTGATCTGGTCTGAGTTGGTGATAGTGATCTGGTCCGAGTTGGTGATAGTGATCTGGTCTGAGTTGGTGATAGTGATCTGGTCTGAGTTGGTGATAGTGATCTGGTCTGAGTTGGTGATAGTGATCTGGTCTGAGTTGGTGATAGTGATCTGGTCTGAGTTGGTGATAGTGATCTGGTCTGAGTTGGTGATAGTGATCTGTCTGAGTTGGTGATAGTGATCTGGTCTGAGTTGGTGATAGTGATCTGGTCTGAGTTGGTGATAGTGATCTGGTCTGAGTTGGTGATAGTGATCTGGTCTGAGTTGATGATAGTGATCTGGTCTGAAATTTTCGCCACATTTTAAGGTAAACTTGCTGCTGGTAGTTTGTTCTAATATTTGTTTTATTCTTACAAGTAGAGGATACAAGCCGTGGCTACAAGCCGTGGCTACAAGCCGTGGCTACAAGCTGTGGCTACAAGCCGTGGCTACAAGCTGTGGCTACAAGCCGTGGCTACAAGCTGTGGCTACAAGCCGTGGCTACAAGCTGTGGCTACAAGCCGTGGCTACAAGCTGTGGCTACAAGCTGTGGCTACAAGCCGTGGCTACAAGCCGTGGCTACAAGCTGTGGCTACAAGCCGTGGATACAAGCCGTGGCTACAAGCCGTGGCTACAAGCCGTGGCTACAAGCTGTGGCTACAAGCTGTGGCTACAAGCCGTGGCTACAAGCTGTGGCTACAAGCTGTGGATACAAGCCGTGACTACAAGCCGTGGCTACAAGCCGTGGCTACAAGCCGTGGCTACAAGCTGTGGCTACAAGCTGTGGCTACAAGCTGTGGCTACAAGCCGTGGCTACAAGCCGTGGCTACAAGCCGTGGCTACAAGCTGTGGCTACAAGCTGTGGCTACAAGCTGTGGCTACAAGCTGTGGCTACAAGCCGTGGCTACAAGCTGTGGCTACAAGCTGTGGCTACAAGCCGTGGCTACAAGCTGTGGCTACAAGCTGTGGCTACAAGCCGTGGCTACAAGCTGTGGCTACAAGCCGTGGCTACAAGCCGTGACTACAAGCCGTGGCTACAAGCCGTGGCTACAAGCTGTGGCTACAAGCTGTGGCTACAAGCCGTGGCTACAAGCCGTGGCTACAAGCCGTGGCTACAAGCTGTGGCTACAAGCCGTGGCTACAAGCTGTGGCTACAAGCTGTGGCTACAAGCCGTGGCTACAAGCCGTGGCTACAAGCCGTGGCTACAAGCCGTGGCTACAAGCTGTGGCTACAAGCCGTGGCTACAAGCCGTGGCTACAAGCCGTGGCTACAAGCCGTGGCTACAAGCCGTAGCTACAAGCCGTGGCTACAAGCCGTGGCTACAAGCTGTGGCTACAAACCGGGGCAACAAGCTATGGCTACAAACCGGGGCTACAAGCTGTGGTTATAAACCAAGGCTACAAGCCATGGCTACAAGCCGTGGCTACAAGCCGTGGCTACAAGCTGTGGCTACAAGCCGTGGCTACAAGCCGTAGCTACAAGCCGTAGCTACAAGCCGTAGCTACAAGCCCTACAAGCCACGACTACAAGCCATCAAACCCAGTTAATATTAGTGAATGTAAGTAGTGTATATCAGGAGTGTCTGTGGGTGAAGAGGTACTCTATGCTGGTGGAGGGGGGGAGGGGGAGGTGCCGGAGTTTGGGGTCAAGTGTGGGGGGGGGGGGGGAGAAGAAGGGGGGAGGGAGAGGGGTGGGGAGTTTAGAGTGGGGGGGCTTAACTTTTTTGTGTGTTGTGTGAGGGGGAGGGGAGGGGAGGGAGAAATGGGTGGTGGGGGGGACATGTATGTGGTATTCAGACGTTCAAAATGTTGTCGAACATGTCTTTAAAGTCGATGAGGGAGAGAGAGAGGTGGCTTCTACAACTTCATCTTCCAGTACATGTCACATGTCGGCCACCCGTACAGCGGGGGAAAGAGTGCTTTCCTTCACATTTCTTCGACTCATTTTGTGTTTAAAGTTTCTAGCTGTGTCCTCGCCTCCCTACGCTCCTCTCAAGTCTAAGTTTTTGTCCTTATTGACTCTCTCCCTGTATGTTTCCCCTCAGTATCTTGTATGAAACATGCTGCTGGTGGTAGTGGTGGTGGTAGGTGGTGGTGGTGGTGGAGGTAGGTGGTAGTGGTGGTGGTAGGTGGAGGTAGGTGGTGGTGGTGGCTGTAGGTGGTGGTAGTGGTGGTGGTAGGTGGTGGTAGTGGTGGCTGTAGGTGGTGGTAGTGGTGGCTGTAGGTGGTGGTAGTGGTGGCTGTAGGTGGTGGTAGTGGTGGTGGTAGGTGGTGGTGGTGGCTGTAGGTGGTGGTAGGTGGTGGTAGTGGTGGTGGTAGTGGTGGAATGAGCGGTAGTAATGCAGCTTTAACGCCTCCCAGTGCAGACTATCACTCTCCAGGCTCACCCCCGGCAGCCCCTCTATCGTAAACACCACTCTGGTATCGTCCTCTTGAGTCAGTACTGACACTAGACCACTTACCACTTGCCATAATAAATATAACTCCATCCCCCTCTACCCCTCCCAACCCATTCTTACATAATTCAATATAGGCATCCGGAGAGGTGGAGTGAGTGAGGGTAGCCATTATACATAACAGAGTGTGTGTGTGTGTGTGTATCTAGATGTATAGCATCTCTCATGCTATGTAAACTATGTATTATCACACTTTTGCAATTGCTGGTGCACCACCGAAGTGACCTTGGCCGCCACACCTGTTCCCC